>RPOG01001579.1:78173-88638 GCA_008086565.1 Thalassoma bifasciatum
TAAAAAAAAAAAAAAAAAAAAAAAAAAAAAAAAAAAAAAAAAAAAAAAAAAAAAAAAAAAAAAAAAAAAACTTGGAAAATATTAAAAAAATAGCAAAAAATGGTCCAAACGAGGAAGAAAAAAAGAGTGAAAAGTGACCTATGGGCCCAATGCACTCACAAGTAGCAAAATAGAGATTGTCAAGGGTTGTTGTCATGCTGTAAATGATGGAAATGTTCATTTCCAAAAATGTGGGGGTCTTTTTTTTAACAACACATAAGATTGGGAACCTAAAAATAATCACATCATATATTGCAATTGCAATATATGGAACATTAATCGCAATTAAATTATTTTGGCAAATCGTTCAGACTTTCAGGAGCATTAGGAAAACTAATCAGAGCTGAGATTTACTCACTGTTATGTTATCCCAGCCTCTGATTGGGGCGTCATGCACTGGTCAGTGTAGCAGGTTAATAGAAGATTATTTTGGGAGTCACTGTTAAACTCAGCTTATATTTAACAGGAGTATGTAAAAAGAGTCTGTTTCCATCCTGTCCTTTTGATTGAATCGCATTAAGTGGGCGTGGCTAAACTTTACTGCACCACTGAGAGCTTCAAAAGAAGACAGATCTGTTTAGGCCTTGCCCCCTAATAAACAGCCTGACATCAGGGGGAAGAAGAAAAGTAAAGAATGAATGATCAGTCTCTCTGCTCGCATTGACAGATATGGGGTGACTGAATTTATTGATGGATAGAGCAAACTTTAAAGCGCTAGTTCTCGACCTTAATTGGGCTATGACCTCATTTTCACATCACAAGTTTCCGGCGACTGCAAAGGCATTTTCTTACTAGAATTAATGTTGCAGCAATAGTATGTGGCTTCATCGCCCTCACAATGACCTTACTCATCTCCAAGGACGCTTTCAGTGCTCACTCACTTACTGTCACAACCAGTGGTGTGCATAGACATTTTGAAGGACAGGGGCAAAAGCAAAAAAGGCAAACACAGTGTGTTTTGGATCCCAAGAAGGCACTTCAGAGTGTGTTTCAACTCCCACACAGTCAGTTTATCATGTTTCAACCAGCCAAAGGTGCAGATTAGTGTAGTCCACCAACTAGGAAGGCACTTAAGCATTTGTTTTGGCTCCCAAGAAGGTACCTCCTTCTCTTTCCTCTTGGAGCTGTCTCTAAGAGGCAAGATGGGTTAAGAAATTTTTCCATTTGTTTTCTGTTTTTTTTCTACTGACCCCAAGGTTGAAGTGAGGAATCTCAAGTAGCAGTCACATGACCATAGCTGTCCATCAAGATGCTCCAGCTCAGATAGTTTTATACACCTCATGTACCCCCACATGAGGTCCCGACCCCAAGGTTAAAAAACACTGCTTTAACGATTTGTTTTTGTGGTCAAGTTTGCTGTCCCCTGGTGACTATTCCAGGGAACAACAGCTTCCTACCTGAAGTGTTTGCAGAGCGTGTGTGTCCTGGTGAAGTGAGTGTGTCCTCGAGAAGTGTGTGGAGTGTTTGTCCCTGAGATGAAGCACCTGAATCCTCTCCTCTGTAATCTAACCTGACCTTGCTGAGAACAGCAGCTTCATCTCCACACCACAGAACGTTCCAGATCCCAGATCTGTTCCTGTGCGCTGTCACAAAGCCGCTTCAGATCTGCATCTCATTGAGTCTGAAGGGCCATTCTCAGGAATAAACATGAGCTCTGATGGGATGAGATGGAGTTTAGGTGTTAGGATCTGCTCAGCTCGTGTTCACTGGGAGGATTTTAGGAGCTTAGGTGGTAATCGGATTGGTTGGCTACACACGCTGGTTTTTATTCCTGATTTGTAACGCTGAGAGGAGAGGACACAGATGAGAGGGTCAGAGAAATCACTGAAACAAAGGGTTAAATAAAGGAGAGGAGAGGAACAGTGTTCCTGAGAGGAAGACAAAGAGCATCTCTGATTGGATGAGTGGTAGATAAGCACAGACTGATTCAGAGTCATCACTCAGCTGACAATGTGTGTGTGTGTGTTTGTGCCATACTTTTTTTTTTTTTTTTTTCAAAAGTTGTGATTATGATGGGTCATTCATGGACGCCCTGAGGCTTGAAAAGCTAAAAATACAGATTACATGAAGTGAGGATCAGTCTTCTCTCAGGTCTATGTTGATTGTGTCGAAGAGTTTAAGGTCAAACAGTCAGGGGTTGATTATTTTTCAGGCTGTCACAGTGAAAAGAAACACCCGAACATCCGTCAGACCGTAACACATAAGAGATCGTCTCCTCTCTAATTTAGACTCTGAGGATTGTTTCATTCATGTCAAACCATCAGAAGATTCAGGCCGTGAATGGAGGTCAGTGGAACATGGTGTTACACTGCCCCCCTGTGGCCACAAAAGACAACTGCAGCAGGGTTTGCCTCAGAAAAGGTTGTGATATTCTCTCTCTCTTTGTGTGCGTGTGTGTGTGCACCACTGCAGGTCTGCTGGGCATGGTGGCCCACATGATGTTCACCACAGCCTTCCAGTTGACCGTCAGTCTGGGCCCAGAAGACTGGAAACCTCAGAGCTGGGACTACAGCTGGTCCTACATGTGAGTCACACAGTGCACACCTTTACCTGCAGATACACAGCACGCACATACTCTGATGATGACCAGTTTATTCATATTTATCTTTATATATGAGCTCAGTAATTCCCAGCACATCCCAAAGATTCTCAATGGGGTTAAGATCTGGACTCTGTGGTGGCCAATCCATGGGTGAAAAAATGTCTCATGCTCCCTGAACCACTCTTTTACTATTTGAACCCCATGAATCCTGGCTTCATCACCTTGGAAAATGCTCATGCCATTAGGGGAGAAAAAAATCCATTGATGGAATGATCTGGTCATTCAGTATATTCAGGTTGTCAGCTGACCTCATTCTTTGGGAACATAATGTTGTTGAACCTAGACCTGAGCAACTGCAGCAACCCCAGATCATAGCACTGATCCCACAGGCTTGTACAGTAGGCACAGTAAGAAGAGGTATGTACCTATTTGCTTAGTTGAATCCAGGTGGTCATTAGTTTTTTGTTTTTTTTCCAGGCTGTGTATTTGGGTTTTTATTTTTCTGTTTACCTAAACCAAAACTTTGTTGCCCCTGTTTTTGTGTCCTGCAGTTTGGCATGGAGCTCCTTCACAGCCTGCATGGCGTCCTCGGTCACCACCATCAACCGCTACACAAAAACCATCCTGGAGTTCAAGCACAAGCGCAGGAACATCGAGAAGAACCTAAAGATCAAGCAGAAGCTCCTGGAGCTGGACTCACCTGAGCAGGTGTGGGACATGTACATCAGCTCGGTGCCCAGCACTGCCGAGGAGCTGCTCGACCTCTCCTCCAATGGCCGCAAACTCTCCAACACCTCCATCTTCTTAGACCTGAACGACCTGCCGGACCAGCAGGGGGAGGAGTACTGCTAGAGGAACAGCTGCTTAGAGGTCAGCAGGTTATGGTCAGGTTCAGGTGAGACGATGATGTCAGAGCTGAAAACAAGGAGACCACACCTGAGCCAGACGTTTCACTGTTTCCTCTGACTCAATCTCAGCTGTTACAGTAAACTCAGCTATTCTTTGTTTTGATGCACTGGAACTATTTCAATGAAGTCTCATTTAACTGATACACTCTGTGTTTCATCTGTGCTCTCTGCACTGCAAAAACTGAAATCTAAGCGAGTCATTATGTCTTATTTTTAGTCAAATGTGTCTTATTATTCTTGATATGAGCCACATTCTACCGATAAGTCCAGAAAATGCATTATTTCAAGTTTTTTGAAGACAAAAAGTAGGTTAGAATTGCTTGTAACAAGTCAAAAAATCTGCCTATGGGATAAGAAAAAAAATTCTTGTATTAAGACATCTTTCTTATCCCATTGGCAGATTTTTTTTGACTCATTACAAGAAATTCAGGGCTCATTTTTGTCTTTAAATAACTTGGAACAAGACATTTTTATGCCTGTGGTTTGGTGAATGTGACTCAAATCAAGACAATTTTTACTACAAATAAGACAATGACTGCTTATATTTCAGTTTTGCAGTGTGTTGTTTTCATAAATTTCATCAGCATCTCAGAACTGATCTAAAGTGTGCTTAATGTAGCTCTTTTAAGGACCAATAACCATGTCTTTAACAACAGGAGCTTCACCTAAAGGTGTGTTACACTCACCTGAAGGCCCCTGCTCCATCTCTCAGACTTTCTTAGAGAACAGGACTGAAGCTCTGAGAGGAGAACGCTCTCTGAGCTGAGTGAGCACAGCTGATGAGCTGATGAAGCTGTGACTCTCTGATCAGTGACACGGAGCCTCTCATCCTGACTCTGATACACACACATTTACACACACACACCTGCTGTACAGCTGAGTGATGATTCTCTGACACAACAACATGTGAACCACACAGCATCAAGTAGCTTCAGACACACGTCCACTGGGGAAAGTGGCTGTGTGGAGTGTGTCCTGTTGGAGTGTGTGTGTCAGCGTATCGAGTGTATGTTGACCTGCTGAGTGTCTATTAGCCTGCTGGGTGCATGTCCACCTGCTGAGTGTGTGTGTGCGCCTGTTGAGTGTGTGTGGGCCTGCTGAGTGCCTTTCTTCCAGCAGCATGCCTCTGAACACACACACGCTTGGTTACGCTGTGTGAGCAAACTGCCAAAGCTTCAGAGCTGATCTGAGCGCGCTCAGTGCCGCTCTGTGTGTGTGACAGTCAAACAGGAGCCTCGAGAAGATCAGAAAAAAAGGAGCTGAGAGCAGAGTGCTCCTCTCTGGGTCAGTATAAGTGCTTTTTAATCTCTCTGATGTGTTCATGTGTTTATTCAGGAAGTCAAACGTGTCGTTGTTGTTGTCAATCTCATATTCAGGTTCAGTTTCTTTCTTTTGTTGTTGTTTTTACTGAAGCATGGACGGTCGTGTTTTTGTGGCTCAAACTTCTTTATAGTGACTTTATTTTCTGTTTTTAAGTTTTGTGATTGATTATTTGCAACTTTACATGATGATATAATGAGTTGATATGAAAATGTATTGTTTAAGAGAAGGAGATGGATATTAAAGGGTTTTACTTGTTTTTATCTGGGCTGTGTTTCCTCAACACTCCTTGTAACGTCCACAAGGTGGCGATGCCCTCTCACCGACAACAGAGGGGACATGTTAGTGCAGGTATGAGGAGTTTAATATTATTTCTCCTGTCAGATAGTCCGTCCAGTGTTGATATCTATAGTCACAGATTAATGTCAGGGTCAAAGTGTGTAAGCCTTATATCTCTGAAACTAACAGATTAAATTCAGAGAGTCAATCAGACTAATGTGTGCAGTTACATTAAACACTAATCCAAACCTACAACCTGATCATAACATGTTACCAATACCATACAATACAATACCAGATACACAAAGATGACAAGTAAGCATAAACAATGAATAGAAGCCCAGTTTTGAAGTACTGGCTTTCTTGAGATTTTTTTTTTTGTTTTGCTCATATAATCTTAATCTATAAAAGTTTGAGATAAAAGGTCAAATTTTCAACTTTTTTCCCCACAGCTGGACTCATGTCCCAAAATCTTGTTTTCTTTTTGTCATAGTTTTGGCTTTTTATCTGAAACTTAGATTTTTTTCAACCCAAAAATTCAAGTTTTATCTCAATATTTTGACATTTTGTCATAAAATTTCAACTTTTTATCTCAAAATTTGACATTAGGTCCAATGAAAATTCTCAACACTGCAAGCAGTCAGATCATGTTATGTCATCTTAACGGGTTGGTGCATTACAGTAATGCCAGCAACCCAGTGCAGCTTTGCTTTATTGTAAATGTCAATGGTTTGTAGAACAAGCTGAGGAAAAACATTTTGGACATTATCAGGATTTTTTATCAAATCCCCCCAGACATAATTTTACCACCTAAAAGGAGGACAGGTAAGAAAAAAAGAGAATGTATATGGTCACCCTACAAAACTTGAACACACAGCCTTTTTGCTTGAAAATAGTTTATTTGATGCTTTCAAACTAGTGCAAATCCATGCAAACTGAAGCAGTTGACCCTGTGGGCGCCTTCAGAGGAGGAGTGGCCTCTGATTGGGCAACCTCCACTCACCTAGTCCCGTCTGCAGGTGGAGCAGGTGACGACGCTGCAGCTGGGTGCTAACCTGAGCCTCTCACTTTAAGGTGTGAGCGATCCACAGCAGCTCCATTTATCCACATCCATTATTCAGGAATACAAAGCCACTCAGCCAGAGGGGAGCTCACACACATCCTCTCATTAAACATTCATCACACTTTCATCCGTAGAGACACACACACACAGGGGACTGCTCTCAGTGTGTGTCTGTGTATGTGTGTGGGTGTGTGTGCACGTAGAGTGCCCTGAAAGAGTTAACCAAAGAGACAAAGAACAAACAGGTGAAGAAAGATGAACTCAGGAGTGAGGGACTGATCTGATCTGGGTTCAGAGGACAGATACAGATTCAGGGTTTGACCTCTGAGACACCACAGCTCCTTTGTTTTTAGTTTTCTAGTCACATCTATCATTACGATGTTTCTCCACTTCAAACTGCTCAGTCTAACCCTCCCAGAAGGAAAACACTGCGTGTCACTGAGGAAACATCTGGGTTTGAAGCTCAATGAGAGATAAAGAGACAGATGATTTAAAAACAAGTCAAAGGTGATTAACTCAGGTGGTGAATTGACATGGTTTCAGTCTGTGGGACGCCCCCTACTGGTCATACGCAGACAACAGGCTCTGTCCTCTGAGTCTTGGTCTGATTGATGCTTCTGTCACTGCCAACCAAAGTCCTGGCCCGCCATCTGGTAGAAGCGGCGGTTGTGCGGTCTGTAGAAGTCTCTGAGTCTCTGCAGCACCAGCGGGTCGATGAAGGCGTGCGTGCGGCCCTTGGTTTTACCCAGGCAGTGCGGTTTGCTGCTGCCCTCCGGCTTCTTCAGACAGGGGAAGCCCTTTGTCTTGTTGAAGTAGAAGTGTTTGTCCGTGACGATCCTCTGCAAACCCAAGAAGTCCTGGACCCTGCCCAGCTCTCCTGCTGGGTCTGAGATGAGCCGCTCCCCGCTGACCAGGTGGATCTGAGACCTGGGGAACCAGGCCAGCCAGCGCTCCAGGTGCTGTGCGTACAGACCGATCCACAGGGGGCTCCACTGAGCATCGATCTGACCTGTAGAGACAAAGGGACAGGGTTCAGGGTTGTGTCAAGTCTTTGGCTTGTCTGAACAGGAACCCATCTTTAGCCACAAGGACGAGGATAAATATCTGACTGATCAAGAAGTTCCAGGTTCAGTGAAATCTCATTCTGGCATTCTTTAAAGTCTCTCTTTGCTTTTATCAAAGCTGCAACCTTCATTCTGAAAATATGAGACAGTGATGGAGTGCTTTAATCTGTCAAGTGCCCACTTGAGGTTGGCTACGAAAGTACTCAAAGTCACATACACACCAAGGTAAAGAAAGCTGTTTTCACGACAGAAATGACTTGTTTTCAGCCGCGTACAAAAACTGTCTGAATCGCTAAGTTAGCTAACTGCACGCACTGTACCTACAGGGCGCTGATTGTAAAGTTGCACACATTACAAGTAACAACAACATTTCTCCACATTTAGCCTTAAGACATCACTTTTTTTTGCAGATTTAGAGAAATATTTGTGAAATATATTTTTTTCAAATATCATATCTAAATGTTTAATATTTTAAAGATTTTTTTTTTTTTTGGGATTTTCTGCCTTTAATCGGATAGGGGAGGACAGTGGATAGAGCAGGAAATGGGGTGAGAGAATGGGGAGTGACATGCGGGAAACAGGCCACAGGCGGGAATCGAACCCGGGCCACCCGCTCGAGGGCAAGCCTCATGGTGCGCGGCCATATCCACTAGGCCATCTGCGCCCCAAATGCTTAATATTTTATCTAAATGTTTAATGTTATAAATAAATGTCCTAATTCTAAATATCTAGCTACATATCTAAACATTTGGTTTATATTCTAAATAGTGGGCAAAAGTGTGAATTTGCATGACAGTTATCATGCCTCAAGATTTTGAAATCTTGACTTAATACTCAGAAATCTTAGCTGAACGTTTAAAATCTTTGCTCAAGATTTAGAAATCTTGGCTAGATATTTAGAACTTTGACTAAATATTTAGAAATTTTGACTAAATGAATAGAAATGTAGCTGAATATTTAAAACTAGGGCATTTATTTATAACATGTATATGTAACGTTTAACATTTATATGTAACATTAGGGTAAATATTCAACATTTGTATGTGATAATTGACAGATATATTTCTCAAATGTTTCTGAAAATCTGCATAAAAAGTGATGTTTTAGAGCTGAATGTGGAGAAATGTTCTCATTTGTACTGTGTGCAACTCTACAAACAGTGCCCCATGTGTCCAGGGGGGTATGTATTTTTTTAACTCAATGGTTTAGAAGTCAGCGAGCTCACCCAATCAGAGGCAAAACTCAGCTCATGTGACTGACGGGTGCCCAATAATTATGAATGTGGAGACCTGTCAGCGTCTCATTTCCAAAACGGCTGCACCAGCTGTTTTGCTTTAAAACACCACATCAGAAACAGACGGGTAAAGTTGTGGTAACTACGTCCATCTTTTATACAGTTTATGGTTTTATCTCACATGTTGGTCTCAATCTATGCAGGCAGAGACTCTGGACTCCTGAAAGTACCTGTGGTTCTGTTCTTGAAGGCCAGGTTCTCAAACGGGGGGATGTCAGGGGTCTTGGAGATGATCTGTGTGTAGTCGGATATTGCTCTGGTCACAGGATCACGGACGACCACAATCAGCTTCACATCCTGAGACATGGCGTGGACTCGAGCTGGAGTTTCCACGGTAACAAAGTAACGAGGAGTCTTCTCCATCACTATCTGACCATCCAGCGCTTTGGGCATCATGCTCCTGGCAAAACAAGAGGGAAATACAACTTAAAGACACGGATAGAGAAAATAGGAGGGGACAGCATGGAGGTGTCCAAGCTTTGATGAGTTCAGGTTCTACTTAAACAGATTCTTGAAATTTTTGTTTCCTTGCTGCTCAAAGAGAACAGCTGTTTTAAACATCACCTTCAGTCCTAAGACCTGCTGGGAAAACCAGCTGTAGGCAAAAACAGGTGAGTCTGAACCAGTCAGTGTGTTAAAACACACACACACTTTCTTCTGCAACATTCACACACAAGATCTCTCCCTCACACACACACACAGAAGCAGAATGTTTGTGATTACCTCCACCTGCACACTCACAGACGGCCAGCAGATTGAACCCATTTAGAGATAAATGAGTCCCAGAGGACAGCAGGACTCAGGGACATCTGCCAACACACCTGACCACCTCAGCACACACACTCACACACACACTCCTTACTCAGCAGCATGTTTTGTGCTATCTTGGACTCTCCTGTCTTGTGGTTGGTGTCGTTTCTCCTCTGACGTTTATCTTTGAGCTGCTTATCACTTTATCTCCTCATAATATTCATTTTACCACATGATGTTTATGTGTTCACAGGTTCAGGTGAAGATTTCTCTTAGTCTCTCATTTAATGACAGGGATATATTCCCTCTGTCTCCTGTGTGAGGGTGAAACAGACCAATCAGAGAGAATAGGCAATCGTAACTTAGCTCTTAAAGAGACGGTAACAAACTGATAGAGGACAGGATGCTTCCAGCGTCCTCTGCTATCAGCTCAGCTTTCACATTCTGCTGCAACACAACCCACTGTCAATACACACACACACGCACACACAAATACAGACACAGTGATTCATTTGATCTGATGGGTGTGAGGCAGCGCTCACCACTCAGCCTGAAGACTTCCCTTTTAACTCCAAACCCAGAGCAAGAGGAGCCATGCTGTCTGACACACACACACACACTCACACACAGACTGCAAAAACACAGACAAACACTTATTGTTCTCTCATTAAGCCCGTGTTTGAATCAGGCTTCCAGACTCTCAATGGAGCATTTATTATGCTACACACACACACACACACAGACAAACACACACATGCACACACTGTTTCATCAAATATGGATCTGTCGAATAACTAGTCCTTATACAGAAGTCTTCGGGGGTCAGGGTTGGGGGGGCGTGGTCTCTGGCAGGTGAACAGGGCCGGCTGGTGTCTCTGTGTGCTCCAGAGAGTCCTCCCCCTCCATCCCCTCCTCCTCTCTCCCCTCCTCTCTTTCTATAACACCCTTATAGCCTTGTTAAGAGCTGAGGGTCAGATAAAATATCCTAGCAGACCAACATGGATTATCTGCAGATTATAATAATCTCTGTTTGCTCACAGGAACTCCTTTTGTCCTCCACTTCCCCAGAACCAGCTCTTGGTCTCCCCCAGGACCACCGTGGGCCAGAAAAGGCCAGGGGCTTCTGGTCCTGTAGGGTAAGGGGCGCGGCAGAGGAAACGGGGAGTGTGCGTGTCTGTGTGTGTGTGTGTGTGTGTGTGTGTGTGT
>RPOG01001579.1:88869-91369 GCA_008086565.1 Thalassoma bifasciatum
GTGTGTGTGTGTGTGTGTGTGTGTGTGTAGAAATGTGAAGTGTGTGTTCATGGTTTGCAAATGTTCAGAGGAGGATTTCAAGGATCAAAGATGAAAATGTGAAATGTTTGAAGTTTGATCCAGAAGAAACACTGAGCCTCATTAAACACACCTGAGCACTCAGAGAGAGAGAGAGAGAGAGAGAGAGTGTGTGTGTGTGTGTCATTGTGTTACTGGAGTGTATTACTGTGCATTAACGTGTGAGTGTTATTTTTCTTCTTTTTTTTTTTGGGGGGGGGTGTATTGTGGATGTATTGTGGCTCTGCTGTGTCCACTTCCAGGAGACATCCATCATAGAGGGGCCCCTGGACCCCATTCCCCAGGGGACAATCTTAATGAGGGCCAGATCGCTCCGCCCGTCTGGGCCTTATGGTGATCACCTCCTGTACAGTACTGGGGGTGGGGGGGTGGGGGGGCACACCTGAACCCCAGATACACACACACACATACACAGAGTACTGATTCAGTCCTGTCTCTGAGGACCTGCAGTAAACTGTCAGTATTTAGCCTCTTTGTCATAGTTGTTTGTCTAAATTTTTTCTCAGCTCTTGATTTTTATCTCTTTTCAGAGGTATGGATGATGTCTGTGACTCTTAGTTATCTTCTCAAAGACTCACTTTGTCTGTCTGTGATCGTTTTATCCATACAGATTTTATTTTCCCTCTCTTGATGTCTCTGTGTCCCCCTGCCTGTATGTTGTGTCTCCTCAGGTTTGGACAGATCTCCTTTGATTCCTGTCACAGATCTGTTATCACTCTGATTCCACCTTCAGATCAGAGTGACAAAGCATTCAGAAACTGATCCAAAGAGAAATATTTAAATCCCTCCCTGCAGATTAACAAACCTGATCCTCTGGTGTTCTCTGCTCGCTCCCGCCCCCTGAATCCCGCTGCACATCAAATGTTTTGGCGCTCATTCTTCTCTGATTTGCACGCCAATTATGCCCCATTGTATGGACACAAAAACACAAGTAGCACCATGTGCTGTGCCACAGTGGCACAAAGACGCCGATGTATGGGTATGAATTTAAAATCCACTTTTAACGAGGAGACTGCTTTGACTTGCAAATGAAGCNTGATGCTTTCAAACTAGTGCAAATCCATGCAAACTGAAGCAGTTGACCCTGTGGGCGCCTTCAGAGGAGGAGTGGCCTCTGATTGGGCAACCTCCACTCACCTAGTCCCGTCTGCAGGTGGAGCAGGTGACGACGCTGCAGCTGGGTGCTAACCTGAGCCTCTCACTTTAAGGTGTGAGCGATCCACAGCAGCTCCATTTATCCACATCCATTATTCAGGAATACAAAGCCACTCAGCCAGAGGGGAGCTCACACACATCCTCTCATTAAACATTCATCACACTTTCATCCGGAGAGACACACACACACACAGGGGACTGCTCTCAGTGTGTGTCTGTGTATGTGTGTGGGTGTGTGTGCACGTAGAGTGCCCTGAAAGAGTTAACCAAAGAGACAAAGAACAAACAGGTGAAGAAAGATGAACTCAGGAGTGAGGGACTGATCTGATCTGGGTTCAGAGGACAGATACAGAGTCAGGGTTTGACCTCTGAGACACCACAGATCCTTTGTTTTTAGCTTTCTAGTCACATCTATCATTACGATGTTTCTCCACTTCAGACTGCTCAGTCTAACCCCCTCAGAAGGAAAACATAGTGTGTCACTGAGGAAACATCTGGGTTTGAAGCTCAATGAGAGATGACGAGAGACAGATGATTTAAAAACAGGTCAAAGGTGATTAACTCAGGTGGTGAATTGACATGGTTTCAGTCTGTGGGACGCCTCCTACTGGTCATACGCAGACGACAGGCTCTGTCCTCTGAGTCTTGGTTTGATTGATGCTTCTGTCACTGCCAACCAAAGTCCTGGCCCGCCATCTGGTAGAAGCGGCGGTTGTGCGGTCTGTAGAAGTCTCTGAGTCTCTGCAGCACCAGCGGGTCGATGAAGGCGTGCGTGCGGCCCTTGGTTTTACCCAGGCAGTGCGGTTTGCTGCTGCCCTCCGGCTTCTTCAGACAGGGGAAGCCCTTTGTCTTGTTGAAGTAGAAGTGTTTGTCCGTGACAATCCTCTGCAAACCCAGGAAGTCCTGGACCCTGCCCAGCTCTCCTGCTGGGTCTGAGATGAGCCGCTCCCCGCTGACCAGGTGGATCTGAGACCTGGGGAACCAGGCCAGCCAGCGCTCCAGGTGCTGTGCGTACAGACCGATCCATAGAGGGCTCCACTGAGCGTCGATCTGACCTGCAGGGAGAAAGGGACAGGGTTCAGGGTTGTGTCAAGTCTTTGGATTGTTTGAACAGGAAACAATCTTTAGCCACAAGGATGAGGATAAATATCTGACTGATCAAGAAGTTCCTGGTTCAGTGAAATCTCATGCTGACATTCTTTAAAGTCTCTCTTTGCTTTTATCAAAGCTGCAACCTTCATTCTGAAAATATGAGACAGTGATGGAG
>RPOG01001579.1:96369-139430 GCA_008086565.1 Thalassoma bifasciatum
ACTTCTTGTAAACAGAGTTTGCAGACAGTCAGGTTAAAGCCATGCCAGTAAGTCACAGTCACTGATGCAAATCCATAATTCTGACTGTACAACTGCATGTGTCTGCACACACACACACACACACACACACACACACACACACACTCAGGTCCGGTGACAGTCCCTGGGGTTGAAGCAGAGGTCAGCACGGATGTGTGAGGTTGTACTAACACTGAATCACCTTTTAACCTCATCCTCATCTTCTCTCCCTTTATCTCTCTCCCTCTCTCCCTCCTGCTCGCCCCCCTCCTCCGTCACGTCATCGTTGGGCAGGAAACCATCAGCAGCTCAGAGATGTTTCCAGATTTAATGGATGGATTCCTCCAGAGAGAGGGCAGAGAGCAGGCAGAGATGGAGCTGTATGAAACCTGATCCTGAGAGCTGAGCCAGGATGAACCTGGATGAAGCTTCCTGCTAATTGTAACAGAAGCTGAGCTGACCAACACTAAGCGCTCTAATGCTGGAGTCGACCCAAGGTCAGAGAGCTATCGATCCCTCACTATCACACACACAGGGAGAGAGAGAGAGGAAGAGAGAAATGGGAAAGTTCTGGTCCATCAGTCCATACCATCATCGCAGCTCTTCACATCCAATCTCCAAACACCATTAGAGGTCTTTGTCCAATCTCCATCACATCATAAAGCTAAATGTTCTTTTACTGTGAAAGGAGGAGGAATAGGAAAAGGAAGAAGAGGAGGTGGAGGAGAAGAAGGACTCAGTCTGCTCCACAACAAAGACACAAAGACACAAAGACAGTCTGACAACTCTGCCTCTGAGGCACTTTACCACCAAATCATGTTTAAACATCCAAACAAAGACGCACATCCACTGCCAGAGTCTGTGTGCTCTGTGGGTGTGTGCTGTTTGCTATGAAGTGTGTGAACACATCATTAACCAGCAGCCCAAACTGACCTGGGGTCAGGGGTCAGCTGACAGAGCTGACAGCCATGTCAAGTGGCTCGACGAGCAGCGAGCCCCATCTGGCCCGAGGGAGGAGACATGACAATCTGTGTCACACACACTCATCACCTGGGCCAACACAGAGAGAGAAATAGAGAGAAGGAGGGAGAGCGAGTGAGAAAGAGAGAGACTGGCTCTGAACCCGTCCAGCAGCTCTGACACAGCTCAGAGTTTGAGATCACACAAAAACAGAAATCCTTCCTCCTCTCTGTCTCTCTGTCAGGAGTTGAATTCTGTGACACGCCAAAGAGCCTCAGAGCCGAGCCAATGAATCGGTTCAGCCCTCATAATGAGCTGTAAGCTGGCTAACAGCACGACACACACTCCATGTTTGGACTCATTTCTAATCTGATATTTGGAGCACTGTGTGAAGGTCTGCAGGTGACCGCTGCATGTCAGGAAACTTTTCCTTTTCTTCTTCCACATGATCCTGAGACAGTCTGAGTGTTTGTGTGTGTGTGTGTGTGTGTGTGTGTGTGTGTGTGTGTGTGTGTGTGTGTGTGTGTCAGTGTGTGTGTGATTCCAAGTTTTCACCAGCAGGCTGTGGGCAAAGCCACATGACAACAGTAACATCTGGCTGCTGCTCCGGAGATGATTACTGTGCAGCTCTGTGAGAACTCATCCTGCAAGGCCTCTGTGCCTGCCTACTGTACACACACATACACACACACACACACACACATGCACAGATTGGCATTGCCAGATGGCAAAGTCTCTTTGACTGTCACCTAAACCTCAGAGGGATATGAGTGGATATGTTGGGGTATGCAAACAGCACACACAGATTTATTTCTTCATATCTGTCTCTGACTTGGATTAAAAACACACACAGTCGCTCTGCTGCACATACACACACAGACCGGGTTCCTTGTGGGCTCAGACACAGAGTTTTTCTTTGTTGTTAGATGTCATGAGCTCTTTGATTAATTAAACTTTCAGACCTAAAGTGAAATAAACTCTTCTGTAAAGGAGATAATCAGGTTTTAAACAGAGCAGAACTATCAGTAAAGTGGACACTCAGTGATAGATTCACTCCTCTGTGTGTGACTCCTGGTTCCTGGTTGCTGCGTAAAGTGTGCGTACCTGTACCAGTCCAGTCCTCGTGCGTAATGCCGGTCGAAGAAGTGTGGCTCGGACCCCAGAGCCCGGATGTCCGGGTGGAGTCTCAGGAACTCCAGCAGTGCCCTCGTGCCTCCTTTTTTAACCCCTATGATGAGAGCCTGCGGTAACCTCCGCGTGGCTGTCCACTCCTTCCCCGAACTGTTCCCCTCCAGCCCCAGAGTTCCACTGAACGCGCCCTCTCCGGGACCTGCGGTCACGTCTTTGGTCCCGTTTCTGTCGTAGAGCCATCCTGACCCGGACACGAGTAGCTCTGGCTGCTTGGTGTCAGAGTTGTCAGTGAAGTCGGACTCGCAGCAGCCGGTGAGCAGGTAGACCAGAGAGAAGCAGAGCACGCTCAGAGAGGACGCGATGGTGAGGCGGTGGAAGAGCCGGCGCAGGTCCGCGCTGGCGTGATGATGATGGTGGTGGTGACGAGCTGCCATCCCTCAGTGATGCATATCAGGTGAGCTGCCATTCTTCCACAAGTTCCGCTCACATCCCCGCTTCATACTCCAGCACGGCGCGAGCTCTTGAAGTGTCCGTCAGCGCGCGCCGCGGCCCTCCTCCTCCTCATGGTGCGCGTCCGGAGCGCAGAGAACCCCCTAAATACTCCTCCTGTCCCTCAGATAACCAGTGAGCTCGCGTGACATCCAGAGTGTGAGCCCACTTACTCTCCCAGCCTGCTCCGTGGGGGGAAGAAAGCTCTGATATCCGCGCTGCGCAGGGATCTCTCTATCTCTCCCTCTCTCTCTACTCCACGGAGGATTACTGCGCGCCTCCACCACGGCTCAACCCGGGGAGGCAGGAGGGGGGAGGAGGGGGTGTTAGGGCTCTCTCCTCTCTTTCTCTTTCTCTTTCTCTTTCTCTCTTCCTCTCCCTCTCTCTCTCTCTCTCCCTCTCAGGCTGAGGGTCAGGCCCTGAGGCTGATTTGATTCCTGTTTTATTTATCACTGTCTCATGTTATTATCACTCTCATCTGAAGCCATTGATTGGAGATTCTGTCTCATCCGCAGCTTTGTGTCATAAAATATTAAGACTACATGTTCTGTGAGCTGAGGGGAGCTACCTGTGAGGATTTACAGATCGAACAGTTGAGGTTTATGCAAAAAGTTACCAAATGTCATAAAACATTGAAAGAGCCCCAGAAAAACAAAGGCACATCAACCTAAGATGGGATTAATCTGGGCTGCACCATCCAATCAACTCAAAGAGGTGTCAGAAAAACTCATTTATCTCCTTGAATAACAGCAATTGTAACATGAAACTGTTTCCTGTCTCAGTATGTTTGGTCTTCTTCTATGATGAACAGTGATATGAACTCCGCTGCAGCTCCAGCAGCAGCAGGTTAATAAGTTGTGGGTCAGTGGTGTGGAAGTGGGTTTATCACACTCTGCTTGGCTGTAATTGGCTTAGTGGTCACACAGAATTAGACTGCAGAGAGCAGCTGCCAGCAGACGGCTGATCCTGACCTCACAGGACAGTCTGCAGCGCGGACGCACATTCAGCACAATCTCTGAGAAACAGAGAAGCGACTGATGAACATCTTAGAGTTGGTCTGATAAAGTTAAAAATCATTCATGAGATCAGAGTGAAGAGTGTGATCTTGCACTAAGACATTAGTTGATGGGATTCACTAATTGGCTACTGCTGGATGAGGCCTAAAGATGGAGGTTCCCATGATGCAAACAGTCTAAATGAAGCTGACCTCCTGCTGACAGCTCACACACACCCAGGTGGGTGAGTCCTGCTGCTGTTCTGTGTTTGAGTCATAATTATTATTGCTTACAGCTCACACCTGCCTGCCTGTGTCTGTCTGCGTGTGTTTTTTTTTTTTTCTTTTTTTTTTGTTTGGACATGCCGGAAACAGAGCACAAAGTTTGATGTTTGATGTCAGAACAGATAAAAGCTTCGTTTAGCCGCTCTGCAGGACAATGCAGCAGTTTTATGGCTCAGGTCACATCTGCTGCTGGATAATGACAGGGGTAAGCCAAATGCAACATCAAGAGTGTGTGTGTGTGTGTGTGTGTGTGTGTGTGTGTGTGTGTGTGTGTGTGTGTGTGTGTGTGTGTGTGTGTGTGTGTGTGAGGTTGGAGGGGGGAACTAATGAGTCTCCTATGAGCCATTATCCGTACCTTAGCACCACACTCTGCAATAAAGAAAGCCAACATAGCAGAGCTCCCTAACAGCATCATGAACACACCCTCATACACACACACACACACACACACAGTGATGCGGAGTAGAGAGGAGCATTCAGACCAGATAAATGTGCTCATTTGATAAAGATGTAAGAAAATAAATCCACAAAAACTGTCAGTCTGTAGTTAATGATCCCTTACATTAATATCATTCAGCGTTTTAGGTCCATCTCTAGTTTACCATCATATAAAAAACCTCTCTCATACACATAAATGTAAGGAGTAAGTATAAATCTTTATATCTGTGATTTCTTGGTGCTTATTCCACCCTATGACCTGAGGTCTTCAGGTGAGCTCGGCTCTTTTGTTCCTGGTCCTGGTGCTGATTGTCCTCTGATGAAGTGGTCGTCTATGAAAGCGTGACCTCGGGGTCAGGGCCAGAGTCATGCAGTCATCCATTATCTGACCCACAGAGCAGAGCGAGGTGATTAACACACTACTGCATGTGTGTGTGCGTGTTTGTGTGTGAAATAATGAAGAGTATTATATTTAAACTGAGTTCTTGAATTACCCAATGTCTGTATGCTTGGTTCAAACTCTCCTGAAGATACACAAACATACATACACGTACACAATTTAAACATCATATCTGACTCTAAACCTATAGGTATGAACTCCTCTCAGGGTCTGCATCCTTCACCTCCTGACTGGCTGACAGACAGGTTCATTAGAGTTTAAATAATGGATTCAGTAATCAGGGAGAAATTACAGCCATAAGTCACCTAGTGAGAAATGAGAACACACACACACACATGGAAACATACGCAAAAACCTGAGCCTCTCTGTGCAGTGTTTTTGAGCCTTGAATGATTTCCAAGAACACATTTAAATTCAGAAATGATTAAAAACATATAAATCATGCAAAGATCAACAGTGTGTGTTAACTTTGATCCTCTATCCCAGAGAGTTACATTTTTTGTTTTATCTTTTCATAACCTCCTCTTCTCCTTTAAGCTGTGTGAAGATGAACAGCTCTAAGAGTGAACCCCGAGACCTGCCAGAACCACACCCCGAGCAGAGGCCTGAACCTCCCCCTGCACCTTCTCCAACTGTCAGAAGACACACACACACACACACACACACACACACACACACACATACAGACGGACACACAAATGCATCCACACACACAGTGATGACTGAGAGTGTGTGTGAGTTTGACCCACAGAGACGAGAGGTGCCAGATCAGACCAGAGCTGTCCCGGAAAGGATAAGCTCCACTAATGCTGCTTTGAGGAGCTGTGTGTGTGTGTGTGTGTGATGAGTTTCTCCGTGCCATTTTATTTTTCAGGTTGTCAAGTAAGGTTTAGTTCACTGGGCTGTTTCTGCAGGATGGGCTCAGGTTAGAAGCAGACTCTTTGATTTAAGTCACTGTTTTTATGTTCTCATGTTTCTCACATCTTTATATTTTCAAGTTTTCATATTTACATGTTCCCATGATTCCTGAAGATGGATTTTTACAACTAAGCCCGGTGTTTTAAAACCTGTGCTCCCCATGATCAACTAGCTTCAGCATCAGTTTCATGCTTTGATGACTTTATGTAAATGATCTACGTCCTTCATCTTGATTCTGGCGCCCCCTCTGGGTGAAGTAGGTAGTGTTTTCTTGGGTGCAGACTTTTTCTCTTTGATTATTAATACAGGACATGATGCTTCATGCGGTGGTTAACTGTCTGCATTCAGTCTCAGTCATACTGACCTGTTTCTCCTCAGGGTCCTGATCAAGTTTCTTTATGTGAACAGTCTGTGGAGCTGAATGGAGTCTGCAGGCCGACCCTAATCTGCCCTAATGCCCTGCTGCTGCTGCTGACGCTCCGTCAGACCTCAGAGAGGAGCTAATCATCAGAGCCACACCCTGACCCTCTTTAGCCTCAAGGATTAACACATTGAGGGATGAAGAAACAACACGAACAGAGAGCTCAGGAAGTGACCTGTAGGAGCCAGGAGATATCATCCTGACAGTGCAGCACCTCTGATGGGAGAATAATGAAGTATTTTCACGTTGAAAGAAGTCCTGATGTGTTTTCTGGACACAGTTAGACAGAGCTCCAACACCTCACTCTGCATCCATCCAACTCTAACAGAACCACAGACCAAATCTGTTCCTTTAGGTTGAGCTAAATCCACAGGCCCTGTTTACACAACAATGCTTCGAAAAGCAAAGTACGCAATGAAGAAACTAACTTGCACATGGACACATTGAAAATGCTGCAGTATACATACAGGGCCTGTAGTTGTCGATATCTATATGTACATGAAAATGGTTCAGAGCAGGCAGGTCCAAACACAGGCCCAGGGGCCAATTGTGACTTAGGGTCCAATTCCATGCGGCCCCCAGCCTTCATCCTACAATATATTAATTTTGTCACTTAAATCAATCATATTCTGAATTTTTGTTTTTACAGTTTATGCTAGGTGCTTGAAGAAAAGTTAAATACATCTAGAAACATCACAAAAATTTGGACTGTACTGAGGCTACTTTCATAAAGATACAATTCTGTGCAATCTGCAGACACTCAAAAACTCTTACAGCTGTCGTGTTTAAATGCATTTGGCAGGATGCAAAAATGTGCTCCATGATTGTTGAGAGTTCAAAAACACATATGAGGACACAAGACTAGTTATGAAATGGTGAGGAAAAGACATGTTAATGCATAAAAATGGTTCAAAATGCAGCAGCTGTTTGGGGCATGATCTCAGCATTTGCACTGAAAACTCCCGCTAGCAGTTTATATGGCAACGGTGAAATGGTGTTTCAGAAAAATTCCACTCTTTAAGCCATTTGCTTGCAGGGGAAAACTGTACGTCAGTGTCAAAAAAATTCCAGCTGCGGTTTTATATCACAAGGTTACACAATAAGAATTAAGGTGACATCTATTTTCCCTTTGATGTTAACATGTCCATCTTTACCTCTTCTTTCCTCATCTCTCCAATAAACCCTTGCAGCTCTACCAAGGCAGGGGAACTTCAGGAATCAGGACAAGAGAGACAAGGAGAGGAGGAGGAAGAGGGGAGAGAGAGAGACTTAGAGAGGGAGATGAGGTTTGTGGAGCAGACTAGGATTAAGGAACGAGGAGAAAGGAGCCTTTTGAAGGACACAAGGGTCAAGGACAGAAGAGACTGCCATGACCTTGTCAAATGAAGGAACAGGAGACGACAGGGGAAAGAGAGAGCAATAGAGGACTACCAAGGCTAAAAGAGTCAAGATGGAAGGAGAGAGGACAGAACAAAGGAGACAAGGACAGTAGAGAGAGAGCTTAAGAGAGCCAAGGTTTCTATGAGAGAGGTGGAGGTGACAGGAGAGAGGAGGTTTTCTGATGAGGCCTGTGTAAGAATTATGGGAGCTCTTCATTCAAAGGTTTCTGATCTGAGCTGAACTTTTTTTCTGAGACAACAGGTTCATGTCCCAGCCTCAGTGAGCTTGTGTGTGGG
Source organism: Thalassoma bifasciatum (assembly GCA_008086565.1). Lineage (NCBI taxonomy): Eukaryota > Metazoa > Chordata > Actinopteri > Labriformes > Labridae > Thalassoma > Thalassoma bifasciatum. Next base: position 104,100 of record RPOG01001579.1, read on the forward strand.
CGCACGCGCATGTGTGTGTGTGTGTGAGATTATGGCTACCTGCTGGAAGCCTGTCCTCATTTCCGCTGGCTCTCAGACACATCTGCTGGTATTGTTGAGCACAGAGATGGATTATTGCTCCTGTGGCCTCTGAGAGCACAGACCATGTAACAACACAGACCTGATCCAGGATAAATCTGTTATCCCGGGTTAGTGCAGGGATACTCTCTACAAGGGGATTAAAGACACACAGAGGGGACGGCAATATGGAAATAATCCTGTTCAGCTTCCTGTTTCACCTTTCAGAGAAACTGCTCTCAGGGAACAGTACTGAATAAAGACTGAGAGAAGGATGGAGTTTAAGATTTTACACTCAGATACTTCTTCACTGTTTGACACAAAGACATGACGGACAGTTTGTCTGTCTGACTGTCTGTCTGGCTTAAATCAGGACATGTTTTGGGAATAAAGTGATTAAATATTTCAGACCTAGTTGAGACAATAGTTGCTCTGTCTTTAGTATTCATATCTCTGACCTGGCAGACTGTCAGACCCTCAGATCAGCAGACCGTCTGTATATTAGCCTATATTCCTGTGTCACATCACCATAGAGGGGTTGCTTTAATCAGAATTCATCATGCTCGGCTAAACTAGGATTAAACCTTCCCTCTTACATCTCAAACCACGAGATTAGAGCCTCCCTTTGACCCCTAATCCCAAACTGGATTACAGCGCTAATGTCTTTACCCAAAATTCATCATTTTTGAGTGACGGGACAACAGGTGATGAGAGACCCATCAGAATCTCCTCATGTTTTTAATCCATTCAGATTCAGATCAGGATTTCCTCTCAGACTGGATTATTCTCTCCTCTGGTCCTCACTTTAAAGACTCCCTGTCAGCCTGCTGCGTTATCCGGCACTGACAGCTCAGAGGTGTCACTAAAGTCCAGATTTCATCGTCCTCTTTGTCCCCACCCTGTCTCTCTGACAGCAGAAAGCAGCCACAGATTGACAACGCTCTTCATTCAGCTACTCCCCAGGGCCTGGCTCTTAATGAGTAACACAAATCTGGTCACAAACACAGAAAACATGCATGGAGACAATGTCTTCAAATCAATTTTAATTGTTCTACTGCTCAATATTCACACTAATTGAGATCTTTACCTCCTGAAATGATGATGACATTCTATCAGGATCCCCAAACTGGTTTAGGGCTCGTTTGAGGGCAGGCCTCAAACACCAAGGTCTGCCCGTTGCTCCTCCCCCAACAGACCTCCATCATACCTCTGTGTCAGAGTGTGTGTGTGTGTGTGTGTGTGTGTGTGTGTGTGTGTGTGTGTGTGTGTGTGTAGGCCTTTGGAGACTGAAGCCATCTGATTGAGCTGTGACATATGCTGCTCGCACCTAATGGACAGATTAATTATACACACAAACACACACACACACACTAAACAGCTGTGGGCCTTCTCACCCTTTCTGTTGTCTTCACTGAGAGCTGTTTGTTTTCAAGGACAGCAATCTTTATAATAAAAAAAGAAAGAAAGAAACAGTATCATGCCTTTTAACCACAGTGTCAACAGGCAGATAGAGGATGTGCAGCTTAATGTACAACCTCAATTCCACTGACGTTGGGACATTGTGTAAAAGCAAATAAAAACAGAACACTGTGATTTGCAAATACTGTTTAAACTATATTCAATTTAATATACTACAAAGACAATACATTTATTGTTTAAACTGATAAACTTAACTATATTTCATAAATATTTATTCATTCTGAACCTAAAAGCTGGGACAGGTGAATTTTACCACTGTCTAACAGCACTTTTCCTTTTTACAACACTCAATAAGTGTTAGGGAACTGAGGACACTTAATTGTTGGGCTGGAATTGTTTCCCAATCTTTGCTTGATGAGCAACTTCAGAAAAGAATGCTCAACATTCCAGGTCCAGTTTGTCATATTTTGCACTTTATAATGCTCCACACATTTTCAAAGGGAGACAGGCCCAGACGTCAGGCAGGCCAGTCTAGTTTACTCTAGTTCACTCTTTTACTTCAGAGCCACGCTGTTGTCACACATGCAGATGTCATGCTCAATTGCCATTTTTTTAATGCGAAAGCAATAAAAATATCCCCAAGAGACCTAGAGGTGTACTACTTCAAAAAATTATTTCAAAGCATAATGCTTTTTTCCTATGATTTCATTAATTGTTGCCTTTAGCCCGCAATTTGCTCTCTAACTCCTCCACGCAGCACGTGTAAAAACATCAGAGTCCTCACCTTCATTTTACAGTCTGGTTCCCCTAACCAGTCTCACAGATTACCCAACAGCCCACATGGCTCCATTCATAGATCCAGAATCACCTCCCAGCCATCCAATCAGAGGCCAGGGATCCACCAGCACAAACACAACGGTTAGCAGCCGCTCCTTTCAGAACCACTGATCCGAGACCTGTTAGTGGCCATGTAAAAACACACACACACACACACGCACACACACACACACACACACATACACACACACACACACACACCAGCTTTTCAGTAGTTGCATAAAGAAACATGCTGTCACTCCTGTGCAGGGGAACAAAAGTCTTCTTAACACATAATTAGAGTCCAGCCTCCATCCCTGTCTACATCCATGCATGCCTTCCCTCGCCTCCTACCCCTAAACTGAGCCTCCTTTAGTCACACTAACTGTGAGATACTGAAACTTCCGGAGTAAAAGTCTGAGAGAGTCTCTGTTTGCAATGAAAATCCAGACTCTGCAGGATGAGCAGCATGTGTGAATGCAAACAGCTGAGATTATCGACCCCAGAGACACACTCACACCACACTGACTTCAACCCAGATTTACCTGTGCAGAGGTTCTAACATAGAATGAGTTAGAATGGAAACTATTCCTGCATGTTGTGCAGTAATGATATTGCTGATGGTTACAGTTGTTTTGTAATCTAAATCAGCCTGTGTGTGGAGCTGCACATCAGATCAGATGACTTTCTAAAGCCACATTTGATCCCCTTATCTCACCTTCATCTGGTTCATCTGAAACCTGTTCTCAAAATGATCACAATGGGCTATGAAGGGATTAAGTCAGATCTCTGATGTGTGACTCAACACCATCTCTGTTAGATTTAAGTGAGCGTGTGTGTGTGCACAAGTGTGTTTTCCCTCAGAGTGAGCCCGAAGAGTGTTTCTACAGGTCAGCCGAGGTCACTCAGAGAGGATTCTCCACCAGCAGATCTGCACGCCCAGGCGCCCACAGGAGAGACAAGAGCTGAAGCCATGACAAGCTTTTATTCTATGTCTTTGTTAAGAATCCAATCAACCTATTTAAGAGCTCCTTTTTCTCTGGAGCCTCTGTAGGTCAGAGTATGGTGGCCTTACGAGGCCAAGAAGGTGAGGAGCTGAGCCGAGGTCTGCAGGCTTTAGAGCTGTCCTCCCCTGTGCCCCTTCTGTTTCATTAGCCTCCTCCTCCCTCCACAGCCCCCCTCTCTCATTTAGAGGGGGAAAGGGAGCGAGTGTGTGGGGGTGGGTGGGTGTGCTGGCACTAAGAGTGTGCATATGTGTGTGTGTGTGCAGTTTATTTGTTTGTAATATGGCAGGATTCCGGTGATGTAATCTGTGTTGTTTTTTGTCTGGAGCTGCAGCAGACCTGATGACCCGCTCCGATGGCCAGTTTTTGTTGCGGTTCGATTCCCACAGCTCCCAAATAAAGCACACAGAGAGGGCAGATCATCAGAGGCGTGCATGCCGCAGCCGCTGACAGAAACACTGATCTCATGCCTCAGACATTAACACTTCTCTCTGTATATTTCTACTTTTAAAGACCTTTTTGAGACAAATTCTGATAGCATACATATACTGATTTGTGGGTGCAGCAGTGAGTTTTATGCTACAGGGTTTTGTTTCATTCAGGCACCAAAACTCTTCAGTTTGCATGTTCAGAAATCTGCAGAAAGATCAATGTTCATTAATAAAACACAGCTCTCTGCTTCACTCTAACAGGCCAGTGAAACAGGCTGTCAATAGGCAGTAAAATAAGAAATCTTGCTCCCTCTCTTTCACTCTTTGTCTGTGTGTTATTTACAGGACGAGTCATAAAGTGGACACCTCTCAGCTGACATTAACATCCACTTCCTCTGGATAGACAGGCTAATAATCGCAGGATCGATGTAGAGACTCCAGCTTTATTAGCACCTTCAGTCAGATCGATGGGAGTCAGGGAGCAGCTCCGAACGCCCAGAGAGGAAGAACTAACTCTACTCTTATCACATTAATCCACGTCTATTTCCAGCTCCAGGATTCATGCTTCACTTTGGCTTTTGTTCCATTTTCACTTAAAGGATTTAATCTGGCCAACTGAGGCTCTGAGTCCTAAAGTTTGCTCTGGTTTTAATCTCTACAAACATAATTATATGTGCCCTCCTCCTCTTCTGAGGCTCATGGGAAACATTATCATACTCTGATACTCTCCAAAAGACAAAATGAAGGGATTATGCTAACCAACATTAGAGGTCTGTAATCTGTGACGGCAGCTGACTCTTATTCCTGCAGCGCGTCTGTGAGAAAGTGAAGGGCCATGAGAAGCACTGCATGCTGGGATTTATCAGAGATTAGGACAAACTTTCCCTTTAAGATTAAATGTGTGTAATCTTTAACCAAACAGGACTGCAGGATTAGGAGGACTTCTATGACTAAAGAAATCCCCTCTCAAGATGACGTGAGATGCTGAGATTATACCTTGAAAGAAAAGTTTAATCCTGCAGAGAGACCAACCATTCCGACTGTCTCTGTTCTTCTGCAGAAAAAGAGCTGATAGTGAAGCTGAACACTCACCGGCTTCAGAATTGGTTCATGGTGAAAGGGAAACGTTTACACATCCATCTTCCTGTCTGTCTTTAGGGTTAGACCTCAGGGCACATCCGAAACATCCAGAAAGAGGACAAAGAGCCCCCCGCTGTGTAGACTTCTCATACTCATCAGAGCCATAATACACCTCATCCTCACCATCATCATCCTCCTCCACCTCTCTGCTGCTGTGAGACTGAATCATTAGCATGGCCTCTGCATAACCTCCATCAGTCAGCTCAGTGTCAATAACCTGAGCATTAAAAATGGATAAGGGTGATCACCTCACTCACAGAAAGAGATTCAGAGATGCACACATGTCCCCGTGAGCTGATTCATTCATAAGTCAGGACGCATTACTCTGAGTGAGGCTGCAGGACAATCAGCAGAGAGAGGGGTCGTTATCCTCTCATCGGTCATTGTAGAAGACATCAACATATCAGTCCAACATGTGACTGCATGCACCAACACATCAGTCTGACATGTTACTGCATGCACCAACCCCATAAGTCCATCATGTGCTACATTATATTTAACTATCACTATGCAGACTTTTTGTAAAACTACCTCATGCTAACTTCAGCATCTTTGCACCACCCACCACTGCACTATTATCATATTTTTAAATATTGTAAATATTAGTCTTATCTATTTGTTATTCTTTTTGTGTTTATAGTTGTTGCTAATATCCCACATGTACATTTTTTCTCTTTTATGCTTTAATATTACCTTACACAAGGGAGCACAGTTTACCAAAACAAATCCCTTGTACAGTACAGGCCAAAAGTTTGGACCCACACTCTCATTCAATTTGCGTTTTCTTTATTTTTGTGAATATTTACTGGACTGACTGACATTCATTTCTTTGAGTAATGATGGCCACTAGTTTGTCTTTTGTTAGCTGATTGGTTCTTGCCATAATATGAATTTTAACAGTTGTCAGCCCCATTGAAAAAGCAAGAAATTCCTGATAAGGCACAGCTGTGAAGTGAAAACCATTTCAGGTGATCACCTCTTGAAGAATACCAAACATGTAAAAAGCAGTAATCAGAGCAAAGGGTGGCTTTTTTGAAGACACTAGAATATAAAACGTGTTTTCTGTCAGTTCACCTTTTTTTGTCAAGTACAGAACTCCACATGTTTTCATTCATAGTTTTGATACCATAAGTGAGAATCTACACTTTAAATAGTCTTGAAAATAAAGAAAACGCATTGAATGAGAAAGTGTGTCCAAACTTTTGGTCTCCACTGTATGCTCAAGCAAACCTGGCGATTAAAGTTAATTCTGATTCTGATTCTGATGTTACTGCCAGAGACTGTATAAAGAGTGGACAGTGTGGCTCCAACTTTTACTTTTGCACAGTTTTGAAGACAAAAGTATCCTTTCACAAGTGTTGCTATTTTGCAGCCAGAGTCTGCACAGAGGATCACAGTTGTAGAGACTAAGTGGAGAGTTCATAGAAAGTCTAATCTCTTCTTGGCTCTCTTTTCCCCAAAAAAATTCCACAAGAACAGCAGCTGTCAATCATTATAAAACATAACCAGTTTTTAACATCTATAGCTAATGAAAAACCAACTTCTCAAAAAGAGAACTTGAACTCATTGCAGCCAAATAACACCCTCATCGCAGCATAAAGATATGAGATGCATTTCTGCAAGGTGTATTAATCCTTTAAAGTTTTACCACCTCTAATCTGGAATGAATGAGGAGACAAGTTTTTGACCTATACTGCTGCTAGTCACCAGGGGGAGCAGTTCTTGTGGTGACCTCAGTTAAAGTAGAGTGTCATGCCATCCATCATTTTTACAGTCCGTGGTTACCGCATGCACCAACACATTACACATATGTTTCTGCAGGAACCACACTAGTCTGGGATACATTGGTTGGAGAACAAATGCAGAAAACATGCTGCATCAAGTCAAACATCTGCTTAATGAGCTGAAGATACAGAAACAATGTTAAGAATGAACCATAGAAACAAAGACAAACCATAGAAGACAAACCCTGAAATTCTAATCATCTTAATGTATGCCACAAGCCTCAAGGGGCTCTAAGTACAGCAGTCAAAGCAGTTATTTCTGATACTGGATTAGTTTTGGACTGAAGCATGTGTTTGTGAATGTTCAGTCTGTTTCTCTAAATGATAAGTTCTTAATGCTTGCAGAAAAATGACCCCTGTCAGCCACCATAGCTTCACTACATGACCCTCTTCTTCTTAAAGTCCTCCTCACGTGACGCCGCCTAACCCCTGTCTGATCCAATGAAACATACATGACGTGTTGGCACCGCCTGACACATGTTAATGTGTTCGATCAAAATACCAATTTAGAGCTTCCAGCTGAGAGAAGGCCTTTCTGTGACACACTGAAATGTCCCAGAGCTGCATTTATTCATGTGAACACACATACACACACACACACATTCCTGCCCAACACTATGAGGACAAAAGAGTTGAACTCCCCCGAGGAGAGTGACCTGGAGGACAGACGCACGCACACCAGCTGGACTTCACTCCTACGCTTCCCACACACACACACACACACACACACACACACACACACACACACACACACTCATTATGATTGGAGAAAGAAGACAGTCCAGGCTCTTTAGGGTGTTGTTCCTGCTGAAACCCTGTGATCTTATGTCTGTGTGCTGCTGCTGCCTAGAGGACACACAGGGAAGTGCATCCACTTCTGATACAGTGTCATCAAACCTTTAACTGTTGGTCACTTTATCACTGTGGCTTAAATTCTGATCATTAAAGTTAGCTGTGAGAGAAACACATGAAGATGTGACAACTTCCAAACTTTTATTGTAACTTTGACTTTCACTAAACTTGTCCATTAAGTTAGTCTCTCACTGTAGCACCTCATTTACAGTATCCAATCTCTTGTTCTTCTACTGCAGCTGCTCGTTCAACACTGAGTCCTTAACTCCTGCAGCCAGCACAGAGAACAGGACAGGGGGGAGGAGAGAGCGCATCAGGAGCGCCACCCGGGGGATTGGATGGGCCAGGATCACCTCCTTCCTCTTCCTGTTCACAGTCTGCAGGATCTCATTGGCTAGGACGGATGGGCGCACGCCATGGGTCAGCTGACTGGCAATGACTGTGGAGGAAGACACAGAAACAGATGATCAAACATGCAGGTCAAGCTGAATTACCCCTCACTTCCTGCTTCAGAAACAAAAAAGACTGATGTTCTTTCTATGTGAGGGTGTGTGAAGGGGATGATGGAATAAGTGTACAGGTGGTGTTGCTGTCACTCACATTCAGAGAGCATGTTGGGTTTTGGGGCAGGCTCCTCCACAGGTGCTGATGGTGGTGGCTCAGAGGCGTTGATGAAGGTGTGACTGATGGTGCTCACTAAGATCCCAAACTCTCCCACTTCTGCCCGCAGACAGTCGAAAAAGGCCTGAGCCGCATGCTTAGATGCTGTGTCTAAGAGAACACACACACATATAAAGAGGTGTGACACAGATGTGGCATCATTCTAAACATTTCATAGAAGAGAGTTTAATTGTTCCCTTCCGCTCTGTCTGTTTGAGTTTCTCCTGCTTTACCTGGGTCAGGTGTGCACAACCACTATTCAGTGTTCTAGCCTGTTAAATGTAACTTGATGTTTCAACATAAGAATATGATGTAAAGGGCTGCCTTAAAATTTTGTCAGGTCAAAAAAACACATTTTGTTGTTCCGACACCAACAAGTAATCTTGATTAGATAGGGTGTCTTGTGTTAACACTTTTTCTTAGTTTGGTTGGTTTAGAATTGTTAGTCAACTTGACTTCTTCGGGTAGTTGTTTGAAATAACAGAGGGTCTCATATCCCCTCATAATGTAACTGTTAGGTAACAGTTCACAAAGGCATTCTGGGTATAACTTGAAAGCTGTAGCTTTACTAAACAGCAAGGAGGGGCGAAGGAGGTTGTCAAGTCATCATGCATTTCTGGGTTTACTTAGACATAGAATTTCAAGTTGAAATATATTTATTATATATCATTTGAAGTTGAGATGACGCCAACTTATGGTTAACTGTTATCACAATAACTTCAGTAGTATTTTGTTATATTGACATAGAATAAGATGCTAGAATAACAAATGTGAAAGATTGCATTTTATGGTGCAGCTGCTGTTATGTTATCTAACAGGTGTATTAGCCCATGTACCAGGTGAGTGCTCCACCTGGTTGAGGAGAGACTCACATGAACTCCTAAAGGGGACAGCCAGTCTTCCATGGATGCTGTTCACCAGAATTATGTGTCCTGATCTCCTGGACATCATTGTGGGAAGAACGCCTGCAGAAACAAACCACAGAGACCTGATCCAATAGACGTGTCTACTGTGTGTTACAACACTTGATTAACAAATCAAGTGCATACAGTTTGAAAATGAAAGTTCTGTTTTTGGAGCTCTTTGAGAGGATATTGGTGGAACTATTCTTGGGTTATTTTGACATCCTAGTGCGTCCCACCTTTGGCCAGGGTGCTGGGTCCAAAGTAGTTGATGTCCATGATGTTTCTGTCCATATCCAGAGACACACTCTGCACCGGAGCTTTCACTTTCATGCTGCTGTTGCAGATCAACACGTCCACACAGCCATAACACTCCACCACCTCCGACACCACATCCTCCATACTGTCCATGTCACTGAAATCCAGGATCACCAGCTTTGGAGCAAACGTCTGCAGAAACACAGGAGAGTATATGCTCATTAACTGGAACCTGCTCCCTCTATCATTCTATGTGTGTGTGAGGGGTTATTGAAATGATACCCAGCATCAATGAGTTCTCAGATATTTGTCTCAGTGTCACTAATTACAGAAGTATTCTGCTTTTAAGGAAGTTCAGCATGTTCAGAAACTCATTCATAACAGTCAGCTGAGAAGCTTTTCTGTCTCCTATGTCTTTGCTGAAGTGAAGTTCTGGGGATATGACTATGTTTGTGTAGAGGTCTGTTTGGTAGAGACCTGGAGGACAGAGCTGTCAGGGAGGAAATCCTGCTGCGCTGTGGACTGAGGGAGGAAATGGAGATGATGATACAAGCACAAAGAGTATGTTTCTCTCCTGTATGTTATTGTGATGCTTTCTATGTGTTTTCCAAGGATCTGTTTCTGGTCAAAGCCTGAACCAGGTTCCTCTCAGTCCTGTTTGTTTGTGATGTGTAAAAGTGAAACTAGAGGAGGGGTTTCGTCTTTCCTCACCTCTCTGGGGTCAGAGTCGCCGGTTAAAGAGTCAAAAAGGGACTCCAGTTTGTCCCAGGTCGACCCACACAGAATCAGCCTGGCTCCACCCTTATGGAAGAGATGTGCACACTCTAAACACAGAGACAGAGACATGATGAATTACCCTCACTTCAGATCAATGGTTTAATATAAGGTCAAAACTCATCAGTAAATTTTTTTTCTAAACTGATGTAAAGGTGATTATAAGGAGAGGTGTGATTATTTACCCATCCCAACCCCAGACACGGCATCAGTGATGACCACTACTTTGTTTTTCACCAGAGACTTGGACATGAAGAGCAGGACCTCGTTGTAGATGTAGTAGATCCCTGCTGCCACCACCACCAGCAGGGGAAGCATCACCACCGAGGGCAGGGCCATGGTCTGAGGGAGACAGAGAGTGGATCAGAGTAAGATCAGAGCAGGATAATCACATCATAAATAAGCAGTATCACACATTTGCATTTATTTCTATATTGCTGAATCTAAATATGAACACATGCTCATGTTTGATTGTTTGTGTAGATGTTAATATGTGAGCGTGTGCATGCATGTTAATGTGTGGATATTTTTACATAGATGTTGAGGCAGAATTCTTTTGTCAGTGTAAATAAATTCATTAAAATCCTGAATACAGCAGCCATTACATCCCTGGTTTCTCTTTAGTTTTTTCCCCTGTGACTTCATTAAATTCTGACCAATTTTTACATCTTTCAAAGCTTCATAACAGCACTCTCATGAAAAAATCATTGAAAGTATCAAAATGACAAACACTTAACGTTTCACAACTTTTTTGTTCCAGCATTCAAACACCTCATTCTGTTGATAATTTTTCAATTTCCTCCTGAAGGTGTGATTCAAAACTTTCAGTGTCTGCAGTGGTCAGGCAGTGTGTGTGTGCTGTCCTTAATAACACACTTACCTTGTAAAGTGTGTTTGAGGAGAACAGCTAAATATACTCTGTCCATGTGCTGGCACAGATACCGCTCTGTGTGTCACCTCCGGGTTGGGGCCATTAGATACTCTGCGGGGGTGCAGCTCAGGAGGATCACATTCATAAGCAATGTGTGACCTCATCTGACCCACCCCACCTCAGTTCACACGACCAAATAACTGCTAATCCACATTAAAACCTCATTTATCTCTGACATGATCAGAGCCATATCTGTCCAAACACATCTATAGTAACCACACAACAAACACAAGACACAAACACAAAACACACACACACAAAACTGAGACATACACAGACACCTGTAGTTTGTTATTCTTAGTTCACTTACAGCTTGATCAAGGAGTTAATCCTTCAGCAGGACGGACTGTTGTTGTTTCAAGTGTAGTTAGGTAACAGAGTCCCTTCTCCTCCCTCTGTGTCTCTGGTCCATTCACACAGCTTACCGTCTCTCTGTCTGTCTCTCTGTCTGTCTCTCTGTCTCTGTCTCTCTGCCTGTCTGTCCTTCTGTCTGTCTGTCTGTATTTCTGTGTGTGTCCACTGGGACCTTCTGCTTATAATAGCCTCTGCTTCAGTCAGCCATTAATACACACACACGCAGAGAATACTATCTGAGGCATGCTCCTTGTTGCCAGCATAGGGAAGGAGTCTCAGATTCTCCTTTTAATTGTTCATTTAAAACTCTTCACACCCCTTTTGAGTAAGCAGTAAATACTGAAGAATTTAAAATATTTTTAAAAAGGATAAATTTATAAAAATGTCATTAAATATAGCACCTGACGGGTGTTTTTTTTTTGTTTTGTTTTTGTTTTTTTTTGTAAAACAAAACAAAATAATAATACTTTTAAGAGAAAATCATTTAATTTGGAATCGATTGCCAATCACAAAAAGGGAAATAATGCACAATAGTAAAATCAATAGTAGTAATACAAGAACGATATTGTTCACACTGTAAAAAAAAATAAAAAAGAAACACAAAGTTTGAAAAACAAAATATAAAAATTCAACCGAAAGCTAAAATGCAAAGGTTTTAAGATTTTCTTTGAAACATTTGCTCATGTTTACATTTTTTTTTGCTCAGGAACCGTTCAGTAAGTGTTCACTGCCTCTGGGCGGCAGCAGAGAGCAGGGAATCTGGGAAATCTCGCGAGGCTTCCCAGATTTCCAGGAGCTAGTTTGTGTGTATTTGTGCGCGTGTGTGTGTGGGTGAGGATGTGTGTTTTGTGTCCGCTCCCCCTCGCTCCGTTTGGAAAGAAGAAATAAAGGTCTCAGCGCTAACAGGCTCGTTATGGACTCGAACCTGGAGTCCTCCTGACCGGCTCGGAGCCGCTTCTTCCACCCGCACTGAGCGGGTCTACTACGGAAAGCAGCGCGGGATTAGTGTCTGATTATCGGCCCGAGAGTTTATTAAAGAGCGGAGCCTGGAGGAGCTTTCATTAGCTCCCAGAGCTAACAGAGGCTAACATAGAGCTCATGGACTCTCTGCTCCTCCTGGGATAGAGTCCTGCTGTCGGACTCTGGGCTTTATTCACCCTCATATGGGACTCTGTTGGTGCTCCGCGGACTCGGTCTCGTCAGAGCCTAAAGGCTGGGACTGTTTGCATGCTCTGTTGCTGTGGAAATTACTTTGTTAATGTGTAATTCCACGGGAAGCTAACAGGATATTAGCCTCCTCTGAGCAGGCCATGGACTGAGAGCATTCAGCAGCAGACTGAGGGAGAGGAACCTGGATTCATGGGTGCTGGAAACCTGGATTCATGAGGGTCAGAAACCTGGATTATTGAAGTCTGGAAACCTGGATTAATGACATCTAATTATTCACCAGGAACCATCATCTGGATACCATTAAACACACAGGACATGAGTTTGTTCTGAGCCTTTAACCTGATGTATTCTGTTTTTTTGCAAGGCTAACTATTCACTAAAATGAGTAGGAGCTGTGGAGCTGCAAATAAGTTAGGATAACAGCTTTTTTACCTGTTAAAGTTTGAAGCTCCACTATATGTTAAAGTTTAAAGCTCCTCTATCTGTTAAAGTTTAAAGCTCCTCTATCTGTTAAAGTTTAAAGCTCCTCTATCTGTTAAAAGTCCTGAAGAAAATTAGATTTAAAAAAGTGAAGGATGTCGACTGCTAAAGAAAACCCCTGCAGGAAATTCCAGGCCAACTTCTTCAACAAGAGCAAATGTCAGAACTGCTTCAAGCCCCGAGAGCTGCATCTGCTCACCGACCAGGACCTGACTCAGGTAAACATGTAGACCAGAACAAAAACCACAACAACCATTACCATGAAGTGTTGATGTGATCACATTCACCAAAGTGCCAAGTGTTTGTATATGATAAATATTGCCACCTTTATTATCCCACCTATCGAGGTACATTATCATGGTATAAATAATGTAAAATATCACCCAGTGGTTTTAATAAAAAGCCATATTTTGAAGAAAAAACATTCCATAATAGTGGGAATACAAGCATGTAGTAGCAAAGAAAAAACCCCTCATTATTCTGAAACCATCATTGCATTTGAAGCAGTCAGCTTTAAACATTTTCAGTTACAGATTTTTGCATGATCTTCTGTAATTTAAAGTCTGTTTCTTGGTTATGAGCTTTTAAACAGCATCTAAAGGATTTTATTCATGGCTTGGTGTATTTTGAACAGGTACAGTTTACATAGAGAAACTGATGTCCAATGCAGGAATCGTAGTATGAACTTGCAGCTCTGGAGAACTTAGACCCTGGTGTCCTATCTCTCGTGTATATTAACATTTTCTTCCCCCTGTGTCAAACTCTCTTGAATGACACTGAGTGAAATCCTTCCTGAGCCTCTGTCTCTGCCAATGCTTGTAAAGCTGAAAATGATTATTGACGGAGGAACCAGCTTGTCAAGCTCACCAGAATGTCGGCTAGACGGCCACACGATCCTTCAGCTTTTAAATACCCATCATGCTTAAATATTTGTGATGCTTTCTAATGAGTCTGGTATTTAGATGGGGTTCAAACGGCTGTCTTATCTGCATTTGATCGCATCAGTTTCAAATTCTGCATGAGGTATTTAACAGCTGAGGTTTAGAGATAGTGACTCTCTTTGGAAAGGTGAAAGTAAATCTCTGTAAACTTCCTCTGCAGTCCTCCTCCTGAGAAAACAAGACAACTACATTTGGCTGCCAGTTTGTTGTCTTTGATTGTGTAACCTGCAGCTGTTGTTTATCTGCAGTTGATTGTTTTCTGTGTGTACCTCGGTCAAGACGGAGGACACTAAAAACATGTTTCCACTTTAAGCAACAGGAACTTAAGATCTAGTAGATAAATGGTTCCTTTGGCTTGTTCTTTTCCTAATGTGTCCCAGTGCAGTTTAAGGTTCAGGTTATTCTTATTACCCTGCAAGAGGAGCTTCATTTTGCTGCAGGGGCTAATACAAAATTAAACATAAAAATGAGACACTGTACCAATGATTCAGTGTTTCATATTAAGACAATGTGCATTGATCTGCTGCAGTATTTTAAGAGTTGAATTTAACCTGGCAGTCAATAATATTAAAGAAGATAAGCACAATTGCAAACTTTCCAAAATAGTGGCTGAATGAAGTAAATTGCTGCAAGTGCTGAAAATGAATGGGTGTAGGGAACTGTTTGCTGTCGAGAATTAATAAGAAACAGTTCAGTCCATAAACATCATTACTCATTATTCTTAACAATTCTCCTATCAACTCTTAATATTACACTGGAGCTGCCAGACTTTATTACCTCCACTATTCTGCTCCAGCTAGCCAGATAAATGACAGTTTCCCAAGAAATCTCTGATTCAGGAATTACAGCTAAAACTTTTACATAAGAAGCTTCAAAAATCAAACACACAATGAGTGCAGTGCAGGTTTTTTTTTTTGCATTTGAAGCATTGTCCTGTAAACAGGGCCTGAATAACAAGCAACAAATAATACATCAACGTCGTATGATATGGGATTTATACTTATTATTTCGCTATATCATGAGATATCTAAATCCAATTTTATATCAATTAACGAATAAACTTTAAAAAAAATGTTGGCAGAAAACCCATAAAGCCTAATTTTTACACACAGAAAATTCATAGGAGGAATTGATCAGGGAATAGATAAACTCCTTCATACATTTCGAAATGACTCTCTCTCTCTTACTTTGCTGTCATAAAAGCGTTGTTAAAGCACACAACTTGTACAGATGTAAACATTACAGGATGACCTCAGCATCCTCTATGTGTCACTTCCTGCCTCCATCAGGAGGAAACTGAAGCAGTGGGGTCTTGTGTGAATAGGGAACTCTGGGAAATGTCAGGGAGGCAGTCCTGGAAGTTCTCCAAAAAGTTTGAGGAGGTGTGAAAAGGGTTTTATTTTCTGAGGTCGTCATGTGATGTACAGAAGTAAAGACAGAGAGGAGCTGATGGGATGGAGAGTGTGCTCTCTCTGCCTGTTTCTCTCTCTTAGATCATCAGTTTAGTCTCTGTTGTGTCCTGTAATTGATCCCAGACTTGAGGCCCAGATGGGCTCTTGAACGCAGCTTTAGAGCCAAACAGCAACGTCAGCATCCTCTCCTGCTCTGTGTGTGTATGAGACAGCATGTGTGTTTATGGGGGGGTGGGGGGTACTCTCTCTCTGTCTCTCCCTCTCTCTGTAAAGTGCGTACAGCTCTCAGCGTCCTGCAGGTTAACCCTTGGTGGGGTGAAGATGGCTGGCTTAGAGTTACATCACATCCTCTAATCTCCCTGTGACCCAGCCCTCGCTCTCTGCTGTGACGGAACCAGAGAGGCTTACAGAGTGATACTCCATCCGTCCTTGCTCATGCAGCCGCCCGCGGGCTGTGTGAGACCGTCTCCACTCTGTCAGCTATCCAAACAGCAGCAGGGAGCTCATTGCACAAGCAGGTTTTGTAAGGACTGTGTGAGACCAGTTACCTCCACTCACCAGGCCTTTACTGGCCCTGAGCTGTGTTATATAACCGCACATAAACACAGTTAAACTTCTGAGGTGAGGGTGAGGCTTTGTCAAATGTTCCAGCGTTCAGAAAGTGATCCAGGCTGACTTAAAGCAGATAAACTCTGTAACCCTGCGAGGTGAGAGCTCCTTTAAAGCTGCGTAATGCTGTTAAAACACCATGAATAGGCTGCTCAGCTAAGTGAATTTGAGCCGAAATTAACTCTGATGAAACAGATAGCTCACATGGAAAAGTTCTGCGCAGAGAGGAGAGCTGGATAACCGACGGACAGTTTCCAACATAAACAAAGTCTTTGTTCAGCAGAGCTGGAATAAAAGGTGACCGGGGGAGGGGCTGCTGCTGCCGCCGCTGCTGGAGCCAGAAAACATTCATTTATTCAATCAGACACAGCTTTTATTTCCCTGTTGTCACGGTGTTCTCTGGTCACATGAGCAGGGTGGAGAAGGGACAGAAGGAAGAGGATCAGGTTTAGACATGTGGGAGAGACGGCGTGGTGTGATGGGACTGGGGGAGAGAGGAAGTGAGGGGTCGGGAATCAGAGTCCGGTTTCCCTCCATGTGAGCTCATAACGATCCACAGTGGACTCAGACTGTACACAGAGGAGATAACTTTAACATGAAACAAATCCTCCCACACGTATGCTGGCTGAAGGTTCAGCTCTGCAGCTTTTTATCACTCACAGAAAGTTTCAGTCACTTCATGATAATCTGAATGGAGCTTTGGCTGCATGTGGGAAAACCGCCTGTTTCCCGCTACAGTCAGAGTCAGAGCTCCAAAAGCTTTCTCAACATTTGCAAAGTGCATGTTCAGAAACGCTCAAAGCCTGATTCACCAGATTCACCAGAGCAGGTTCAGGGGATTTAGAGCGCTTTGCAGTTACAAAAAGAAAGAAAACTGAGCAACAAACTCCTCTGGTGTGAGAAGAAACCATTAAACCATTTCTGAACTGTAATTGGCAATATGGCCTGCTGCAATATTCTAATCCCAGACAGTGCAATATTTCTTTAACCTCATATGTGTCAGGATACTAGATCCAAATTTTTGCTGTCCATGTTTTGTGCTCTACTCCAGTGTAACCCAACCCTGCTCAACCAAAGAGACAAATTGACGGAAAATGGCAGCGACAGCAAAGAGCAGCAATATAAATGAGTTCAAGAAAGCAAAAATGGTCCAAAGCAGCAAAAAGAAAAGACTGAGAAATGGCAAAAATGGGCACAAAGCAGTCATGAGTAGCAAAAATGGTATTTAGTGAATAGAAACAAACATACTTTTTACAGGTCTGACTTTTAATAATACACTTAATTATAATGATACATTTATTTTATAAAGCACTTTTCAAAATACTCAAGACACTTACCGATTAAAAGACATCAAAATCCAACAAGCAAACAAACAAACAAGCAAAAAGACACATTATCATCATTCAAGAAATAAAGGCTTGAAATGATTCACACAATTTGCTTTATGAATCAAATTAGCTCTTCTTCTTTTTAAAGCTGTTTATTTCTGTTATACTGGTAAAATTTTAAGCTCTTTTTAATAAAGAGTGATAAAACATAAGAAAGGGAATCTGAAAATAATTGCACAGTAATTCGCAATTGCATTAAAGGGAGAAATTATCACATTTAGATTATTTTTTGCAAATTGTTAAGCCCCAATTTGGCAGCAGAAAATCAGTCATAGAGGAATAATAGCCATGAGAAGAGGTTGAGTAATATGGTGGAAAATTGAACCTTTGCTCATTTTTGTAAACTGTGGTGCAGGCAGGATCATGCACCGCGTGCTCATTATTCAGCGTTTGTCAGCAGAGATGTTGTTTCTGCTCCTGTTCTCTCTGCAGCAGCTGCTTCCTCCTCTGACAGTTGGGGTGTTCCTCCGTCTCCCTGCAGGAGTACAGGAAAAAAAAGATCATACATCATCATCCTCCTAATTAACAGCCTGAGCTGATTTATCTGGGTCACAATGCGCTGCCTCTCAAAATAACCTTTTAAAAGGCTTCATCTCGTCCAAACTGCCTTCGCAGACACGTCCACACACGCTGGAGCCAGGCACATATAGATTTATGGAGGGCGTGCAGTGACACGGAGCAGACTAATAATCAGAGTGCTCCTAACGCAGAGATATTTCAGGTGTGTATGTGAGAGGGAGAGGAACCCCTACCTTAAATCACACACTTTATCAATAAAAAAAAGAAAGTGTTGTAAGCAGTGAAGATTTAGGGGTTAAACATTATTTAAAGATGTTATAAAAATGACCTAACATCAAACAGAGGTCCCGTTATCATAGCTGCTGCAGGTTTAAAGCTTCAACTCTGTGGTTACGTCTTTGAACTCTCCAGTCCGAGGAGGTTTGTGATCAGACTGGTCCAGAATGGGAACTAAGAGTGGATGAAGATGTAGATGTGTGTGTGAGTGAGCAGTCTGGGGACAGAGAGGCAATCGGTCATCAAACTGAATGAATTGCAGCATTACGAGCGTTTTTCGCGAGGCTGCAGAACCAGAACAGAGACGACATCTGGACCCCAACAGGCCTCACCCTCTCTCTCTCTCTCTCCCCCTTCGCACACCCTTCCCCCCTCACTCTCCCAGTTTTAATGATTACCTAAATTGCTCTTTTCTCCCTCTCTCTCTCTTTTACAGGCTAAACCTATTTATGGCGGATGGCTGTGTTTGGCCCCTGAGGGAACTGACTTTGACAATCCGATGCAGAGATCTCGGGTAAGAGCAGCACTACAGACCAGAGAGAGTGCTCAGTGAGAGCCTGGACTCTGGGTTAGGATCGATGCTCTGACAGGTTTAAAAGCAGTCTGATCTCCGTGGGGCTCGGCTGTAAAGACAAAGATCAGCTCTTTATTTCATCCTAAAGCAGAGTCAAATGCACTGATGAAAACAAAGCAGTGAAACATGAAAAAAGATGCTATTTTCTGCTGTTGTCTATAAAAATATGAAAAACACACTTCATATCACAGAAGGTGCTGAACTCCTAAAGGGAAACCTTCATGTCTGACTTGTCAAACTTTATCTAAGGATTAAATATGTTTGCGTTTGTGTGTTTCTTATGACAGAAATGGCAGAGGAGATTCTTCGTACTGTACGAACATGGCTGTCTGCGCTTCGCTCTGGACGAGTCGGTGAGTAACTCCTCCTGTCTCTCTGGAGCCTGATTTAGATCTAAACTTAAGGTATTACAGATTCCTAGAGCTGCCAAATAATGTCTGAAACACCAGAACACACCACATCAGTACTGGGTTCGGGCTCTTGAAGCTGCTTCAGGGTGTGGAGAAACATAGAGGGTCAGATATTCACTTTGAAGATGAAGAGTACAATGTACCTTTGGAGTATACTGTAACTGAACTTTTCTGTGGATCCCTTTGTCTGTAGAGTAAGGGGTCACAGGTCAAAGGTTGTGTGTTTGTTAGAGCTTCACTAGGCCAAGCTGTCCTGCAGAGATTTTTAAACACAAACCAGTCTCCTCAAGTAACATCCGGTGTTTCTTATTAAAGCATGCTGCTGTTGCTCTGTGTGTACGTGGGTGTGTGTGTGTGCGCAAAGGACTTACAAACATGCTGGATGAATTTCCTCCTTCATAAAACCTGCTGCATTGTTAACATCCATTTTGGACTGATCTGGTCTGTTGTGGACTAGTCTGGACTGGTCTGGTCTGAGATGTGTTGGAGATCACGTTCATCATCATTCAGTTATGAACCAGTATAAACTGTGGAGTTTGTCCCAAAAGCTGTGAGGGATGAATATTGCAGACATCTCCAGAGAGTTTCCAGAGTGTTGAAACTTTCACTCCTCATCCACAGAAAACTCAGCATGAGTTTCTGACTGACCCAAACTGTGTCTGTGGAATCAGTTTTCAGTTACCTGCTCTCATCCCTCTGCTCCCACAGCCCCGTCTTCCTCCTTCCTGATGTCACATCATGACCGTGTTGAAACACATTTCAGAAACAGGTTCTCAGCTGCAGGTTTGGCTTGTGCTGAGGGGAGTCCTCTGGTTTCTTTAGGCTCTTTCTGTTAGCTTTACCTTTTCTCTCTCTGCTGACACACACTGCAAACATGTCAACAATACATCTTCTTAAAGGGCCGGTAACACCTTACAGGAGGTTTAGGAACTCTAGGATTGTGTTTTGGTGACCTGTTGGAGTTAAACTTTCTCACTGATTTATGTCTGGTTGATTATTAGAGGACAGGTCCGTCTGTCTGTCTGTCTCTCTCTCTCTCTCTCTCTCTGGGGAAATGTGACACGAGTGACCCTGACAGGCTGATCAGGCTGAAGATTATTCTGTTTGTGTGAAAACACAGGGGGCCACACACACACACACACACACACACACATCTCAGAACACACACACCTCTACATGTACACAACTGAGAAGCTTGGTTGTTGTGTAAACGTGAATAAAACATAATACAACGATTTGCAAATCCTGTTTGACCTGTGTTCAATTGAATAAACTATAAAGATGAGAGATTTATTGTTCAAACTGATAAACTTAAACTGGATTTGCAAATTTGAAACCATCGTATTTCCTTTTTATTAATGATTTACACCACTCCCTTAGTCATTTGTACAGATTCATACAAAATATGGCAGCTGCAACAAAGTTTATTGGACAAGTTTCTTTCATTTTGAGTTTCTTTTACTACTTGGTGCACAAAACGCTTCTTAATTCTTCAGGTGTGCAGTTGTAACACCTGGACTAACTCCTTTGTCCTCTAAAACTACATCTTGCTGTTGCCAGTTAGCTTTTTGCAGCAATCACACTCACACATACACACACACACACACACACAAGCACACTCACACTCACGCTCACTGTTGCAGCAGGTGTGTGAGCTGTGCCGTGGCTTCTTTCAGACTCGTCCAGCACACGTTTGAAGTCACATTTGGTGGATCTCTTTGTGTTTCCAGCGATGACAATGGGAGGAAACTGTGTTGGGTTTGCCTTTGTGTGTGTGTGTGTGTTTTCCACTGTGTAATGTGTTTCCAGTGACACCCAGCCTGCTGTGTTTTCCTCTCATTGTGACAGTGATTCCTAAACTGTCTGCCTCTTTGTCCCGCGCCCTTTCATCTGCTCCAGCCGGCAGGAAAGTGGGTCAGGAAAACGGCCGCTCTGTGCCGAGCGCCTAGCGGAGGAACAGAGCGTCTGACGGCAGCGCGGACGTGTTGTTGATCTCATCAGGATCATCTTTGTTTGACAAAGACTGCAGATGTGATTAGTTTGAGGTTTACACATTATTTACTCCTCTCATGTGGCTTTCTGCAGAGACACACCCTCCTGTTCTGTGTTTACAACTGTTTGATCCCATCATCATCTCTGCTGCTGCTCAAACAACGGAGACAAACACACACAAACACCAGGCTGTTGGTTTTGACTGAGACCGTATCAAAGTGTCTGATTGCTTGATTTGATGTCAGGCTGGTCAAAGTGTTGCCTTTAAAATTCTATAAGTTTGATCTGAGGCTGTAAAGGCTTTTGTGCTGACTTGCTTTGGTGGTGTATTGGTCTTTTATGGTCGTATGTGTGTAGGTTCTCTTAGATCAGGGTGTTTGGGGATCATATCTGTGTGACAGTTAGCTCCTGTCTCCTCTTTCTTCTGCACACAACAGAGCCGTTTTCTTTAAGATGCTCCAAACATCTGAATGTTTGTAAAAATAATCGGGGAGCGATGACATCAGCCTCTATTTTTGCCTGCAGACAGCGGGGTGCTATCTGAAACTATTTTCCCCAGGAGCAGGGGCAGAGATGCTCTCCCATGTAAAGCAGCATTCCTCCTCTGATGCCCTTATTTGGTGAACTGCAGTGAGCTCTGAGCCCGGAGAATCGGAGCTGCAGCCCGGTCTGAAAACCACAGAGAAAACGTCAGACCGGCCCCAGACCCAGACATTCCTGCAGGCGCTCTGCTGAGGCTGCTCCACCAGTTACATTAAAGAATAATCACATTTAGATAAATCTGTGAATACTCCGACCATCAGAGAGGAGCAGAGTTTTCCACTGGGAGAGGAAAGAGAGACCACCCTGAGAGCTTAGGGGGTCAAAGGTCAATGACCATGAGAACAGGCTGAAGGAGGAGGAGGAGGGTTAAAAAGGGAAACTCTGATTTCAGCTCAGTTACAGTTCAGAGAGACACTTACAGCTTTGTTTCAGTCAGAATAACTCAAACAGTATCAGGAATACCTCAGACACAAGGCGCCAAGATGAGCTGGTGGTCGAGGTCAGCCCTTGAGCAGACCTGGGTTCGAACCCAACCTGCAGCCTCTGTACCCCATGTCGATGCCCTCTCTCACCCCTGCTCTTTTCACTGTCCTGTTCTCTCTGAATGAAGGCACAAAAAGCCTGTAATGAAAACTCAAGTTTATACATTGCCAGGCCAAGAGAAAGGTCACATACTCTAATATTTCGTTGGATTGCTTTTAGCTTTTATTACAGCACACATTCACTGTGGCATTGTTTCAATAAGCTTCTGCAATGTCACAAGATTAATTTCCATCCAGTGTTGCATTATTTTTTCACCTGGATCCTGTATTGATGATGGGAGAGTCTGACCACTGCACAAAGTCCTCTCCAGAACATCCCAAAGATTCTCAATGAGGTTAAGGTCTGGACCCAGTGGTGGCCAAGTGAAAAAGATGTCTCATGCTCCCTGAACCACTCTTTCACAATTTGATCCCCGTGAATCTTGGCATTGTCATCTTGGAATATGCCTGTGCCATTAGGGAAGAAAAAATCCATTGATGGAAAAGTAAAGTCAGGTAGTCAGCTGACCTCATTCTTTGAGCACATAAATGTTGCTGAACCTAGACCTGAGCAACTGCAGCAACCCCAGATCATAACACTGCCCCCACAGGCTTGTACAGTAGGCACTCAGCATGATGGGTGCATCTCCTCACCTGCCTCTCTTCTTTTCTTTTTTCCTTTCTTTTAAACAGACTTCTTTTTGGTGGTTAGCCTTACTGATCAGTTGTTGTCTTAAGGCTACTACACAGTTGTTCAATCCCAATCTTTCAAGTTCTTTTCACATTGTGAGTTTGGAAATGTTCTTACTTTCACAATTGAACATACTCCTTAGTTCTACTGTTGTTTTTCTTCCATTTGATTCCATTTGGGATTCTTTCCGGACCACATTTTTTCCTGGAAGACGATGGTTCCCCTCCATCCCTTCAGTTTTTAATAATGCATTGGACAGTTCTTAACCCAATTTTGGTAGTTTCTGCATCAATCTCCTTAGATGTTCTCTCTGCTTATACATGCCAATGAGTTGACCCTTCTTAAACAGACTAACATCTTTTCCACAACCACAGGATGTGTCTTTCTTAGGATGTGGTTGTTTGAGAAATGATAAATTGCTTATAGCATCAGCTGGGGTTGAATAACTTGTTTCCAGCTGAAAGAATAATCACCCATGCAGTAATTATCCAATAGGAGACTTGCACCTATTTGCTAAGTTAAATCCAGGTGGTGACTTTGTTTTCGGCCAGGCAGTGTAGTATATGATAACTGTCAGAGGTGTCACCTTAAAATCGAGAGTTTCTCTGACGTTTCCTTTCAGATGTTACTTCAGGAGGAGTAGCACACAGATCATAAGCCAGATTCTTGGCATTCAGCTTGTGTTATAGGACCCTTAAGTGTTTATTATGCTGGTTGTTTTATCAGCTGAGGCCTCATCTTCCAAAACAAAGGCATTCTTCAGTTTAAATGGTTCAAATACACTGAATACAGGTTCAACCAAATCCAGCTATGTGAGTCTGACTCAGGAACAGAGAGTGTGTCTGTGGTTTTTGAGTCCCTGTTGCTGGTTTTTGTATTTCTCCCTGGTTTAGGCTCACAGCGTGTGAAGGAGCAGCTGGACTTCCTGTGTGTTTGTAGCTCTTCAGCCGTGTGAGGAACATGAAGCGTGTTAAACAGCGGTGTCTCTGCAGAGCTGCTGGGAGGACTCTCCTCCAGCNAGTCTGTGGTTCATGAAACCACTTCAGACTTTGACACTTCACAAGAGAAACATCATTCAAAACAGAAACTTGACCTCATTAACTGAGCTTGTTGAAGATGTTTTAGAAATTTCAAATAGAATATCAACATCAAATGGCTGCATGCTCACAGCACAGCCTCCTGCTGCTCTAAAAATGAGAGTCACAATGTCAGAACTGAAAGAAATCACACAGCAAAAATGGTCATTTGACTCCATCTAGTGGCCAAACTCACACAGAACACCTAAAAGTAAAGTCTGGCCACTAGATGGAGCCAAATGACCATTAATGCTGGAGTGAAATGATTATTTTTGCAGGGTGCAGAGTTTTGTCAGCTGAAAACTTGGAAAAAATGCATTATTAAAAATCTTTAAGACATACAGTTTTATCCTCTCAGTTTGAGGGTGTGTCCAGGGATGGATCATGACAGTTTAAATGAAATTTGAAGGAGATTAGGCTAAAAATCAGGGAGTTATCAGGAGTCCTTGNAGTCTGTGGTTCATGAAACCACTTCAGACTTTGACACTTCACAAGAGAAACATCATTCAAAACAGAAACTTGACCTCATTAACTGAGCTTGTTGAAGATGTTTTAGAAATTTCAAATAGAATATCAACATCAAATGGCTGCATGCTCACAGCACAGCCTCCTGCTGCTCTAAAAATGAGAGTCACAATGTCAGAACTGAAAGAAATCACACAGCAAAAATGGTCATTTGACTCCATCTAGTGGCCAAACTCACACAGACCACCTAAAAGTAAAGTCTGGCCACTAGATGGAGCCAAATGACCATTAATGCTGGAGTGAAATGATTATTTTTGCAGGGTGCAGAGTTTTGTCAGCTGAAAACTTGCAAAAAAAATTGCATTATTAAAAATCTTTAAGACATACAGTTTTATCCTCTCAGTTTGAGGGTGTGTCCAGGGATGGATCATGACAGTTTAAATGAAATTTGAAGGAGATTAGGCTAAAAATCAGGGAGTTTTCAGGAGTCCTTGATTCATGAAGTCACTTCAGACTTTGACACTAAACTGGAGACTCACCATTCAAAATAGGAACTTGACCTTATATATGGTGCTTGTTTAAGATGTTTTTGATGTTTCTGTGCAATTGTTTTCAAAAAAAGATCAAAGGGGGAGGAGCTATGGGTCACAGCATAAAACACTTGATTTCNTGCTGGTTGTTTTATCAGCTGAGGCCTCATCTTCCAAAACAAAGGCATTCTTCAGTTTAAATGGTTCAAATACACTGAATACAGGTTCAACCAAATCCAGCTATGTGAGTCTGACTCAGGAACAGAGAGTGTGTCTGTGGTTTTTGAGTCCCTGTTGCTGGTTTTTGTATTTCTCCCTGGTTTAGGCTCACAGCGTGTGAAGGAGCAGCTGGACTTCCTGTGTGTTTGTAGCTCTTCAGCCGTGTGAGGAACATGAAGCGTGTTAAACAGCGGTGTCTCTGCAGAGCTGCTGGGAGGACTCTCCTCCAGCCCGGCCTGTAAAAGCCTCCTGCAGGATTTATTGTCCTTTATGGACTGGGTGGACTCACTTCACTCTGATGCTCCCGTCTCTACAGTTTTTACCACAGAGCAGGAACTTCAGGATCAGAGATCTCAGATCACCCCCTCAGAAACTAATCAGTGCGAAACATCTCCTCTGAGTCTAATGTCTCTGTTCGGTTTGTGTTTGGGGTGTAACATGTCAGCTGTGTGAGAAAGTGGTTGGTTTTTAATAATATCTCACTGCAGAGCTATAAATAGTGGACCCGTGGGGGGGCAGGGACAATGGGAGGATGTGGAATCGGCCCTCTGGTGCAGAAATCAAACCCACAACAATCGGTCAGTGTTTGAACGCAGCCTTGGCAGAAAGTTCTCCTTTGTTTTGGAGCCAGGAGCAGTTTCTGAGCAACAAGAGTTTAAAGATCCTTGCCGAGTATAAAGAAGTGCGAACGTGTCTAAATAATAAAGAAGAAGCCTTTTTCTCATTCTCTGATGGACTTTACCCTGATTTAAAGACTCTAAAGTCATTTTCTCACTCTGGGGGTGTTTTTATGGAGCAGGAAGTTGGTAGAATCAGAAATGTTTACAGGAGAGTTAAACCTGGTCCTCGTAGTTCACCTGCACGCTCTGTTCCTCTGAGATCCTTCAGTACAGCTCTGCCTTCAGGGCCTCATTACTAAAACACATCTGTGAGTCTGCGTCCTGATCAGAGACCCAGATTAAACACAGCTCCAGCTTCAGCTGCATCTGTGCAACTCTTCAAATAAAGGACTGCTTCTTCTGACATTTCTGGTTTATTCAGAATGGAAGAAGACAGGTTGACAGACTGCTAACTGCAAGAAGCTGTTCTACTAAAGTTTTCTCCCTGATGGATCAAGATAAGAGCTCTATTGTCTGCAAACATTTAAACCTTCTGAGGTTTCAGCCTGAGTTTAAACCTCTTACCATACGTCCCCCTCGCTCTTGTCCCCTCTCTGCAGATCTGAAGTGGCCTCTCGGCTTTTATTCTCAGACATGATTGTTTCTTTGTACTGGAGGAAATTCTTCCACAGCGTCTGAGTCCTGAAGTGCGACGCAGCGTAATTGCCATATTTGGCAGCCCCCGGGGGTTTACAGGCAGATCTTAATAAAGCTGGATCTGTGTTCAGTGGCCTTAAAAGGAGCTGGATCCAGAGCTGGCACCTGTTTTACATCTGAGGCTTGATAACGGCGAGCGGATTCAGAATTCAGAGCTTAGAGGAGGAAGTTTGGGGGATTTCTGTGGAGCTGTGACGTCAAGGAGACAAAAAAAGTTATCACAGCTTCAAACATACAATATATTCACTGTGACAGTTTTTAGCTTTCACTGTTCAGTCCGCGGTCACCTCTCTGCCTTCTGAGGGTCTGTCTGCTCATCATGGGTAGGAGATGGTTAAAGGCCAGGTGTCTGAGCAGTTCAGGCGCTGAAATCTGTCAGATTAAAAAGAGAAAGATGGAGATGACACATGAGGAACACCCAGGTTTCCTCTCTGGGGTGTGAAAATAATGGTTGTT
The DNA here is from genome assembly GCA_008086565.1 of Thalassoma bifasciatum. Taxonomy (NCBI): domain Eukaryota; kingdom Metazoa; phylum Chordata; class Actinopteri; order Labriformes; family Labridae; genus Thalassoma; species Thalassoma bifasciatum. Next base: position 131,070 of record RPOG01001579.1, read on the forward strand.
TATTTCTCTCTCTATCTTTCCTTCATGGAAATGAGCAAGTAATGATTTAAGATAAGATAAGATCAGATACTCCTTTATTCATCTTAGAGGGGAAATTCACGGTCACGGCAACAATGCAAGAAAATTTAAAGTGTAAAAGTTCCAAGAATTTATAAGTATGATAATATAATAAGTATCAACTAAAAAAGAGCAACAAACTGCTTTGAAAGGTAGAAGTAGAAATGAATGAATGAATGAATGAATTAGAAAAGTCCATCAGAGACAACAGCCTTGCCATAATTCTCTTGTCAGCCTCCACCTCCACGGTTTTCCCAAAATCAAGCTGTCTTTATTAATTATCATACTCTTTTTAAGACCTTTAGCCAAGTCTTTGTACCCAGACACAGCCAAGGAACACTACTTTTGATATTAATGGGATTTAATCCCTCACTCTGACCGACAGGGGGCGATGTGCTCGGGAAATTTGTATTATAATGCACTTCCTACATAATTGTGTTGGGACTCTGTCAACAAAGTGATACTACAAACATCAATCTGTGCTGCTGTAAGATCATATGTAAGGAACTCTGCTCTCGTTATTTCACTGATGATACATTCCTCAAGTTTTAGTGACTCTAAAAGTTGAAATTTGTGTCTCCTTCAGCCGAGCACGCTGCCTCAGGGCACGGTGAACATGAACCTCTGCACAGACGTCATCGATGCAGAGCCAAAGACGGGCCAGAAGAATTCTCTGTGCATCATCACACCTGAGCAGGAGTACTACATCAGAGGAGAGAACAAAGAGATCATCAATGGGTGAGTCTGCAGCTTCTTCTCTGCTCCACCTTCACATGATTCAGCCTAATGATGGCTTTAACACCTCCACCTGTCCGTCTGTCTGCAGGTGGAGCGATCAGCTGGTGGTTTACCCCCGAACCAACAAACAGAACCAGAAGAAAAAACGTAAAGTGGAGCCCACCACCTCTCAGGTAACCCTCCTCACAGAGTCGTCACTCGTATATTGTACATCTCCTCTTCTCTGCACACCTGACCGATCATGTGACCCCCTTCAGGAGCCAGGTCCAGCTAAAGTCCCAGTGACTGGCTCAGGGATCCCTGAAGCTGAGAAGGTCCCAGACTCCAGCTCCATCATCTGGCAGGAGGAGCTGAACCAGAGGGAGGCTGAGGGGGCTGCTGTGTGGGCTGCTGCTGACCTGCCTCCAGGCTCACCGCTGCCCTCTACAGGTGAGGAGGACTTACTAAAGAGCTGTAGTTAGTGTAAAAGAAGCTGTAAAATGTATATATTGATGGCACGAGTAATTTATCTCATTGTGATCTTATTTTGTAGAATATTCTTCAGTATACAGGGGTGTAGACGTGTCACCTTTAAGCAAAATTTGCCAGTTTGGATCCAAATACATCGTTTCTGTGATGAATGTAAATCTGTAATAGAATTTTTTTTTTGAGGGTTCTTAGTCTGCTGAGCAAGCCCAGTGACCATAAATTTGAGTTACTTTGTGGCGATTTTCCAAGCTTGTTTGGCTAACGCTCAAGATGATTTTCCCTAATTTTTTTGATGACGCGCTCATCTCAGTTGGTTGAATGACGCTGCTTTTGGTGCATGACTGTGTTGTGTCAGCACATTAAGAAATCTAGTATCCTCTATGTAAACCACTCAGGTGTTTGAATGTATCACTAAGACTTGTTATCCCATGGTGACCAGGTGACAGCGGCTCTGTGGCCCCAGGCTCTGACGCTGGCTCAGTAAACGGTGATGAGGTGGATCGGAGCAGCCTGGCGCTGCATGGCTCTGCCCCCCAACCCCCCAGCGACCTGCTCTCCCCGACGGGCTCTTGCTCCAGCCTGGGCGGCGTCCCTCGCTGCCTTTCACCAGCACCCAGCGACCCCTTCCCCTCAGGAAGCTCCCTGCTGTCAAATGGCTCCCACATCAGCGGCTCGGTCAGCTCTCTGGATTCAGACGCCAGTGGCAGCACGGTGACCAGCACCGACAGCCACCCCACCCACCAGAGGGGCGGGCACTCCTACAGCCACCACGACACGCCGCGATCCAGGAGGCTGGAGGCCGAGGCCAGGAAGGCGGAGAAGAGGAGCCGGTACAGGAGCCCAGAGAGGCAGGAGAGAGAGGCCGTCATCAGCCCCGAGAGGAGGTCAGTTACTCCTCATGGTCACAGCGTGTTATCTGTTCAGGTAAAGAGCACAGGTGAGGTCAGAGGTCAGTTAAAGACCAATCAACCACTAAACCACACAGACAGGTGAAGAATCAAACCTCTGAGTTATCCTGACTGTTTCTGATTTATGAGAACTTATCACTCTGGAAACATTTGAGCCTCTGCTTTATCCTTTTAAAGGCATAAACACACTCTCAAAGCAGTGATGCTCATTCTTGTAAAACCTTTTGATGTCCAGTTTACTTCTGACTAACAGCAGGGAGGAGTGAAGTCTGTTTAGCGAAATGAGATAGTTTTCCTCTGACGTAGAGTCTCCCTACTTTATCACCCCTCCATCTCTCTCTCTCTTTCTGTCCCTCTCACTCTCTCCCTCTCTGGATAAACACGCTGCTCTCTAACTTTCCATTCAGTGATCTGCTGCTGGGAAGGAAGAGGTCAAAGGTCACACACACCCCAAACGGGTGAGGTGGGGGTCATCTTTCCCTCCCACTGCCAGCTTCCTGCCCTGATCTGCCCCTCCCTCTTTATGGAACCCGCCTCATGATTATCATGGTTCTCTGGAGCCAGTTTGTAAACTTCTTTCAAACAGACTTTTAGGGCTGTGACTTAAATCCTGTACTTTCATAAGTACACTTACATGCAGAGGACAGCACATCCTCTGCACTCACTGGAATAGTGCATATCTTACAGGGTGGTGTCTCCCAAATAAAACACGACATAAATAACTGCTGCTTTGCACTTACTGGAAATAATGATTGTATTACACAACTGATGATTGGTGTTCTTCTGTTATTCATTTGTTACAGCCATCAACCATCGTTTGATCTGCCCCTTCCTTTACAAAACCAATACAGTGACCATTTAGTGCAAGAAGTCTCCAGTGTTGCACGATGTCATTTGCGACACAGCATCAGATTCATTTATTCATCACAGCACCACATTTCCACGCTCGAGCATTTTCCCCACACGCATTGCTGACCCCGGGACTCTTTAATCAAACCTTTGCCAGCTGGTTCCTGATATCGTCTCTTATTAAAGTGGAGTCTGTCTGAGACATCACCTCAGTTTTATAGGTCCTGCAGTGGGCGTTTGGCTCCACTTTGTTCTCTTTTTCTCTCTTATGTTCCCTTGTAGGGACTCACTGAAGTCCCCGCAAAGGAGCAGCATCTAGTCAGCAATCTGATACTGCTCTTCCTCTGTGTGGTGGAATGATCAGTGATTCTGCTTCCTCTAAAATGAATCAGTTTGTTCAGTCTCAATCACTCTGTATCTTATCTGTTCCTTCACACATTTATCCATCAGCAGGTTTATCAGAGAAAGTCTCAGAACATTTTAGAGTCTCACAGAGCATCTCAGTGTCACAGAGTGTCTCCTCTTGTTCTCCGCTCTAGAAATAAAGTTTCTTCTTTTCTTCTGTGTGTGTTTCAGTCGCTCCGGTGTGATCGAGAAGCTGGAAGCATTGGAGCTTGAGAATCAGGAGAAGATGGAGGTGGAGGAGTCGGGGAGGAGTGGAGTGAGACAGGGACGGAGCGAGCAGCGACGCTTCCACCGAGAGGTAACACTAGCCTGTGTGTGTGTCTGTGTGTGTATGTGTGTGTGTGTAAACAGAGATACAGAGATTATAAAAAGGTCACATAGCAGCAGATATGAGCTTGTCTGTGGGCCCCCTCCTCTTTCTCTCTTTCAGTCCAGCTCTATTTCTCTCACATTCAAAAAGCTTGATTTGCGTGAATGGAGATCATTGTCGACACAGCATGACAATAAAGTATCAAAAAATACCGACATAAATTAGGTTCTATTGGTCAATTTGATCCGATGTTGTAATGAATGAGAAACAACGTCAAAGATCTATTTACTTACAGTTCATCTTAAATAACTTCAACATTATTTAATGACAGTCATATTGGTCATGTAAGTGAAATCAAGAGTTCTGATAAACACTCATGTTTTTCTCTAGTGTCATGACAGAGTGTTACATATTGTGCAGCTGAATGTGTAAACTGTGGATCTNGTGGCCACGCCCCTGAAGATTATAACAATCTTTGATCAACTTTTAATCGTCACTGTGTGTAGTATACACATGAGAAATTTGAAGCTGATCCGACAAAAACCCTAGGACAAGTTCGTTCAAATACGTACCCTAAAAATCGTCAAATTCCGACTTTTGGGACAAATTTCCGAACTTGCTGTGCAAAATTCAGAGTTTGCCCAAGAGAATTTTTTGAAGGTCGAGGCATGACTGAGGTAGCCAAAAAATTTCAGACTTGTACGTGAAAGTAGGCGGCGGGGCTACCGTTTTAAGCTAATGCTAAATGCTAGCAACATGTTAGCATTTTTTGAGTGGCAAAATCATAAATTTTTCGCACTTGTCTGGGGGGGTAGGACATGGAGCCGTGCTCTTTATCTCAAGCGAAAGGGGCGAAAATTGGGTTTAAAGGCGCGGAAACAAACAATAATAATCCTTAGCGTTTCAAGAGGGCCTTCGCCCGCCTGTCGGTCGCTCGGGCCCTAAAAAGAGCAACAAACTGCTTTGAAAGGTAGAAGTAGAAATGAATGAATGAATGAATGAATTAGAAAAGTCCATCAGAGACAACAGCCTTGCCATAATTCTCTTGTCAGCCTCCACCTCCACGGTTTTCCCAATATGGAGCTGTCTTTATTAATTATCATACTCTTTTTAAGACCTTTAGCCAAGTCTTTGTACCCAGACACAGCCAAGGAACACTACTTTTGATATTAATGGGATTTAATCCCTCACTCTGACCGACAGGGGGCGATGTGCTCGGGAAATTGGTATTATAATGCACTTCCTACATAATTGTGTTGGGACTCTGTCAACAAAGTGATAATACAAACATCAATCTGTGCTGCTGTAAGATCATATGTAAGGAACTCTGCTCTCGTTATTTCACTGATGACACATTTCTCAAGTTTCAGTGACTCTAAAAGTTCAAATTTGTGTCTCCTTCAGCCGAGCACGCTGCCTCAGGGCACGGTGAACATGAACCTCTGCACAGACGTCATCGATGCAGAGCCAAAGACGGGCCAGAAGAATTCTCTGTGCATCATCACACCTGAGCAGGAGTACTACATCAGAGGAGAGAACAAAGAGATCATCAATGGGTGAGTCTGCAGCTTCTTCTCTGCTCCACCTTCACATGATTCAGCCTAATGATGGCTTTAACACCTCCACCTGTTCGTCTGTCTGCAGGTGGAGCGATCAGCTGGTGGTTTACCCCAGAACCAACAAACAGAACCAGAAGAAAAAACGTAAAGTGGAGCCCACCACCTCTCAGGTAACCCTCCTCACAGAGTCGTCACTTGTATATCGTACATCTCCTCTTCTCTGCACACCTGACCGATCATGTGACCTCCTTCAGGAGCCAGGTCCAGCTAAAGTCCCGGTGACTGGCTCAGGGATCCCTGAAGCTGAGAAGGTCCCAGACTCCAGCTCCATCATCTGGCAGGAGGAGCTGAACCAGAGGGAGGCTGAGGGGGCCGCTGTGTGGGCTGCTGCTGACCTGCCTCCAGGCTCACCGCTGCCCTCTACAGGTGAGGAGGACTTACTGAAGAGCTGTAGTTAGTGTAAAAAAAGCTGTAAACTGTATATATTGATGGCACGAGTGATTTATCTCATTGTGATCTTATTTTGTGGAGTTTTCTTCAGTATACAGGGGTGTAGACGTGTCACCTTTCAGCAAAATTTGCCAGTTTGGATCCAAATACATCGTTTCTGTGATGAATGTAAATCTGTAATAAAATTTTTTTTTGAGGGTTCTTAGTCTACTGAGCAAGCCCAGTGACCATAAATTTGAGTTACTTTGTGGCGATTTTCCAAGCTTGTTTGGCTGACGCTCAAGCTGATTTTCCCTAATTTTTTTGATGACGCGCTCATCTCAGTTGGTTGAATGGCGCTGCTTTTGGTGCATGACTGTGTTGTGTCAGCACATTAAGAAATCTAGTATCCACTATGTAAACCACTCAGGTGTTTGAATGTATCACTAAGACTTGTTATCCCATGGTGACCAGGTGACAGCGGCTCTGTGGCCCCAGGCTCTGACGCTGGCTCAGTAAACGGTGATGAGGTGGATCGGAGCAGCCTGGCGCTGCATGGCTCTGCCCCCCAACCCCCCAGCGACCTGCTCTCCCCGACGGGCTCTTGCTCCAGCCTGGGCGGCGTCCCTCGCTGCCTTTCACCAGCACCCAGCGACCCCTTCCCCTCAGGAAGCTCCCTGCTGTCCAATGGCTCCCACATCAGCGGCTCGGTCAGCTCTCTAGATTCAGACGCCAGTGGCAGCACGGTGACCAGCACCGACAGCCACCCCACCCACCAGAGGGGGGGGCACTCCTACAGCCACCACGACACGCCGCGATCCAGGAGGCTGGAGGCCGAGGCCAGGAAGGCGGAGAAGAGGAGCCGGTACAGGAGCCCAGAGAGGCAGGAGAGGGAGGCCGTCATCAGCCCCGAGAGGAGGTCAGTTACTCCTCATGGTCACAGCGTGTTATCTGTACAGGTAAAGAGCACAGGTGAGGTCAGAGGTCAGTTAAAGACCAATCAACCACGAAACCGTACAGACAGGTGAGGAGTCAAACCTCTGAGTTATCCTGACTGTTTCTGATTTATGAGAACTTATCATTCTGGAAACATTTGAGCCTCTGCTTTATCCTTTTAAAGGCATAAACACACTCTCAAAGCAGTGATGCTCATTCTTGTAAAACCTTTTGATGTCCAGTTTACTTCTGACTAACAGCAGGGAGGAGTGAAGTCTGTTTAGCGAAATGAGATAGTTTTCCTCTGACGTAGAGTCTCCCTACTTTATCACCCCTCCATCTCTCTCTCTCTTTCTGTCCCTCTCACTCTCTCCCTCTCTGGATAAACACGCTGCTCTCTAACTTTCCATTCAGTGATCTGCTGCTGGGAAGGAAGAGGTCAAAGGTCATACACACCCCAAACGGGTGAGGTGGGGGTCATCTTTCCCTCCCACTGCCAGCTTCCTGCCCTGATCTGCCCCCCCCTCTGTATGGAACCCGCCTCATGATTATCATGGTTCTCTGGAGCCAGTTTGTAAACTTCTTTCAAACAGACTTTTAGGGCTGTGTTTTAAATCGTGTACTTTCATAAGTACACTTACATGAAGAGGACAGCACATCCTCTGCACTCACTGGAATAGTGCATATCTTACAGGGTGGTGTCTCCCAAATAAAACACGACATAAATAACTGCTGCTTTGCACTTACTGGAAATAATGATTGTATTACACAACTGATGATTGGTGTTCTTCTGTTATTCATTTGTTACAGCCATCAACCATCGTTTGATCTGCCCCTTCCTTTACAAAACCAATACAGTGACCATTTAGTGCAAGAAGTCTCCAGTGTTGCACGATGTCATTTGCGACACAGCATCAGATTCATTTATTCACCACAGCACCACGTGTGCTCGAGCATTTTCCCCACACGCATTGCTGACCCAGGGACTCTTTAATCAAACCTTTGCCAGCTGGTTCCTGATATCGTCTCTTATTAAAGTGGAGTCTGTCTGAGACATCACCTCAGTTTTATAGGTCCTGCAGTGGGCGTTTGGCTCCACTTTGTTCTCTTTTTCTCTCTTATGTTCCCTTGTAGGGACTCACTGAAGTCCCCGCAAAGGAGCAGCATCTAGTTAGCAACCTGATCCTGCTCTTCCTCTGTGTGGTGGAATGATCAGTGATTCTGCTTCCTCTTAAATGAATCAGTTTGTTCAGTCTCAATCACTCTGTATCTTATCTGTTCCTTCACACATTTATCCATCAGCAGGTTTATCAGAGAAAGTCTCAGAACATTTTAAAGTCTCACAGAGCATCTCAGTGTCACAGAGTGTCTCCTCTTGTTCTCCGCTCTAGAAATAAAGTTTCTTCTTTTCTTCTGTATGTGTGTTTCAGTCGCTCCGGTGTGATCGAGAAGCTGGAAGCATTGGAGCTTGAGAATCAGGAGAAGATGGAGGTGGAGGAGTCAGGGAGGAGTGGAGTGAGACAGGGACGGAGCGAGCAGCGACGCTTCCACCGAGAGGTAACACTAGCCTGTGTGTGTGTCTGTGTGTGTATGTGTGTGTGTGTAAACAGAGATACAGAGATTATAAAAAGGTCACATAGCAGCAGATATGAGCTTGTCTGTGGGCCCCCTCCTCTTTCTCTCTTTCAGTCCAGCTCTATTT
>RPOG01001580.1:0-139381 GCA_008086565.1 Thalassoma bifasciatum
AACTGACACTGGTCACTCACTCAGTTGAAGCCTATCTCAGCTTAGGGCAAGGGGTGGGGTACACGTGTGTCACTGAGTGATTGGCAGATGTCAATGAGCAACTGGCAGATGCTACTGTGCAATCAATGGCACAACATAAGCCATCTTCCTACAACTATCAACTAATGTCTAAGTGAACTTCAACAGGAAAACTTATGATTTGCAAACCTTACCAATCTTTGAAAGTTGCGTCTGCAAGACAGACAAAACATTCAATGTGATACTGTCTGATTAACAATGATTATTGTTTTCACCCATTCTCTCAATCATTATCTGCATGTGTCTATCGTTATGCTTTCTTGATTGATTGGAGGGTCAGAGGATCTATTTTGGGTGTGAGTCACTTAGCTGCTGCGTGTTAACTGAGCTTGTCAGATCCAGCTAATTAAGAAGTATTTAAACAGAGATGACGGAGCTTGGCAGGACATCATCACCATTTCCATCATCAGCGTTTCTGTGCTGTGCTCATTTGTTTGTTGGCAGGGGTTATGTTGGGGATAGAGAATTAAAGCCCACAGCACCTCATATCTTCATGTTGATAAGATCCATTTGGGCGCTTTTTTTTTTAAATAAACATTTATTGTATTTTTTCTTTTAATTTTCAGTACTTATGCTTTGTATCAGTCAAGACAGTTTGAACACATGGCTGCTAGATACAACCCATCAAGCCTGGATGTTTTTTGAATCTATTGTTTAACAGTGTAGGCCTGTTTTCACACTGGTACTGGGACAGCTCTTGGCCCCCTTTTCGGCTTCTTGAGATGACCATCCAATCTGAGCACTCTTGGGGGGCAATTCAACAAAGTCTCAATTCAATGTGCTGCCAGTGGCTCAGCAGCCACACTTTCAGGCTCAAGTTTGGTAATTCTGCTGCTCATTTCCCTTCTGGAGCTCCTCTTGCCAGCTTGACTGGCAAACAAACATTGATACTGTCATACTGATTCTAAAAAGAAACAGTGGCAGTCGTTCTCATACACTTTGTATCCCTTTTAGGGGGGTTTTCATGAGAAGTTTTCATGAATGACTTCAGGTAACTATTCTTCCACAATAATACTGCATTTGCAGCACCATCCACTGTGTGTTTGATGTGAAAGCAAATGATTTAAGAGCAAATCTCTCTTTTTTGGTTAGAAACAACTTTATTTTTCAGAATGCTGAGCGACGAGATAAACTTATCTGTGGCTGTGCTAAAAAAGTTTCAGTAATGTAATAATAACCTTTCAGGTCTGCCTGTATCTGTGTGTTTTTGCTGCTGCCTTTATTGGCCAGGTCTCCCTTGAAAAAGAGGATTTTATTCTCAATAGAACCAACCCAGTTCAGAAAAAGCTGACTGAAAATGAAGTAGTAATAATACCTAAAGAAAACTTCCTGCGTGACGTTGTGAGGACTTTCTGTTTGGCGTTGACTGCAGTGACACCTTTGGCCAGAAGCATCAGGGTTTTTCTGGAAAGACTCAATGTCCCATGAGCACCATCACCACTGTCATGAAGATGTGACTCTTGCCAAGGTGTGCATTAACCTTGCAGAGCAGAAGGACCTGCCTGATTCATTTCTGAAATCCTCTAGAGCCATCTTGCTAAGATCCAATCACAACTGATTTCACATGGCAGAGATGTTGTCGACCCAATCAGAGAAGAGAGGCGGGAGCTACGGGAGCTGCAGACGTGACATCAGCAGGAACCGCCTGAATGCTTGAAAACAATGGGGGTGTCACTACCTGATCTGTACTGGTAGCCTGATCCGTTCTGCGCCTGTGTGTTGATGATGTCGCTTTTGCCGCTCGCGAATATAGTGACGTCATGTGCATGTTGATACAGCCAATACAGTCTTTAAAATGAATTTCTTTGGATTAGGGTTAGGGTTAGGGTAACGGATAGGATTAGGGTTCGTAGGGTAAATTAGGGTTAATTTGCTGATGTGTTGCTGACGTACATTGGTTGTTAAGCCGACGGGCGGATGTGGACGCGCTCTGTACATGCGCAGAACGAATCGGGTAGCCGGTCCAGATCATGTAACGACAGGGGGCTTATAAAGCTGACTCCTTACCTTATCTCCTCCTCCTTACTGACTCCTTTCCAATATCTACAGTTTTATCAGAAATAGACTCAATTTCTCCTGTAAAAGAAGAACAGAGAACGTCACTTAAAATCTTTCCGACAGGAAATGATGTTTGGGCAAAAACAGACTAGCGAAATATTTCCGTGGCGGATATATGAAACTGACTGTCTGGCGTGTCAGGTTAGGTATGCATATGTTTTGGCAGCCAATAAACAGAGAGCAAATCCTCTTATTATTCAACTCTTCTTTGTTCAAGACAACTTTTTACTGGATCCAAAGTAAATGGGTGATGTATTTATTTGTAGTTTTATATCCCTCCTGTTGAAAATATGATGACAAGTTAGCTTTCTTAACATAGTTTGTTGTTGTGTTACATTTTTTATAGTTGACAGTCAACACAACTGAATCTTTTTAAGTTTCAGGTCACATTTTTACTCCCTGGTCTCATTTTCAAAGACAAGTCCTACACTTGTATAGATTCAGGAAAACCATAGCTGGTGTAACTCAATTATCGTGTCATTCAGTGTTACAAATTTTAAAAGTTATACATCATAATGAAACAAGAAAAAGATAAATTCTCTCTGAAATATTTTTTGAAAATTTAAAAAAGGAACTGGTGTATACAACACATTTTCAGGTCCCTATATGGGCTCAGAATATCCATGGCTGCAGCCAGATGTAACTCAACAATGTCTCCTGAACAGTATGACATCATCAAACTGGAGTTTTAGATAGAACATTATGAGTTATTTACTCTTTATAAACTATTTACAGTCAATACTGTCACAAACATTTACATAGTTTGCAGTCTACATTGCAAAGGCATGACATGAGAATCAAGGTGACGTTGATGAAATTTTCTCATCTTCTGTGCTCTGGCTAAACATTTTGCTAACATCACTTTTGATACATTCAGGCACCCTTTGGAATTTGAGAACCTGAGGACTGCACTGGTTTTTGACATCTTGGAAATGGTTTGTAAATGCCAGTCATTTAAGAACAAGTGGCATTTTGATCCCGCCAGCAGGTTTTGGGATCTAAAGGGTTTGTAATCAAAAAGGGTCCTGCTGTATGCTCTACTGTAACTGTAATCTCTGAATAATGTTAATTTTCACCATTTCTTCTTCAAAGAAGAATCTGTACATTAGGTTAAAGATTAAACCTGGTTTTATCATCACTGAGCAATTGAAACAAAACACATTTTGTTCATCTGGCTCTACAAACAGCCATGACAACAAAGCAGAAGTATTAATAAAACCACTGAGGGAAAAGTATTTCACTGACATTGACTTACAGGGTGCAAAAACTATCATATGAAGCTTACTGCTGAATACCAACTCCTTTTTTATTTTTGTTTCATTGTTTTTTTTTCCTTTTTTTCCATTTTTACCAAAGTATGTTTTCATTTGAACCAAAGTGCTTTCCAAACAGGCAGCAAAATTGAGTATGAATAAATTACTGGTCTTGCTGCTGAATATCTTCTTCTCTATATTTTATTATTATTTTTTATTTATTAACTTTTGCTTTTTCGTTCCTTTAACTACAGAGGACAGGACAGTGGATGGAGCAGAAAACATGGCGAGTGTCTGGAATGACATGAGGGAAACAGGCCACAGGCTGGACTCTAACCCAGCTCCTTCTCGAGGGTGGGGCTCTTAATTCATAAATCTTATTCTATCTTAACCTGATGCACATCCTGTGGAGGTATGTAGTTTCAGGGTGAGACTTTATTAAAATGAGCCAGAAACTCCACACTGCCCCTCCCAACAGAAACCAAATATCATACTTTCTAATAAAAGATAATTTCAGAGCAGAAATTGGTTCAAGGTTTTGGCCTCTCATGACCTTGACCTGGGACTGGACCTGTGTTATTACAAAAAGGACCCACGCAGCAGTGATGGGTAGATCGAAAGTATAGATATATCAGTAGCAACTTTTGTATCAGTATTGAGCAATACTTACGTGATAGGATCAAAAATTAAGATTATTACTGTACTGCTGATTTCTTGATATTATATTGTTTCAGTAATGGTTAATCCAGCAGTTTGAACATGCTGTTGGATCAAAATTATACATTTAATACTAGGAAATGATCATTTTTGGTATCTATGAACATTCAAATTTACTGTTTTACAACAAAGCAGAAAAAATCAAAGCATGTGATTATTTTCTGATTGAAAAAGAAGTCGCACTTGCATTAAAGAACAGAAACATTAGTTTTATTGGTTGTGTGTTATTCCTGATTAATTTGAGAAGCTGCTGGTCAATGTAGAGAGTATTGATATTGACTGAAGGTATTGGTAATAATTTGGTTTGAAATAAAGACTTTTGAGTTAAATCTGCACTAGAGTCCCACCACCTGTTTTTATTTATTTTATTTTTTTTTACAGGGTCCCTCGTCCCCGCCTAACAGAATAAGCTAAATAGATCAATAAATAGATCACTGTGGAAATTATCCTGTGCATGTTTGCCTGTGTGGAGTAATTCAGCTGGAAGAATGATTTTAAACAAGTAACAAAGGGTTAGTTAGGGTTAGGGCTCTTCCAAAGATTGTTTTCTGAGACAAAGTTGTAAATTTCAAGGAACAGCAGCCAGTAGATACTCTGGGGTAACACACTGCCACAGACATGCAGCATAAAGTGACCCAAAGCAGATTATTTGCAGACAATGAGTTGTGGGTTCTGGCAGCGTTGTCGCTTTGTGCTTTTTTTCCCTTTTCAATCTATCATGACCAACTCTCTGCTGCCATACGTCCTTATCTTCCCTCCATACCCCGGCCTAACACACTGACTGGCTGATGATCTAACACCACTCGCTTGCTGAATTGCTTTCTGCTTCATTTGTCCTTGTATGAATGGTGCACCTGTCTCACTTCACCTCTTCCTCATAGAACACCTTGTCTGTGATTTTCATCTGGCATGAACTCTTCTCTGCTCATCTTGTGTGAACTCATGCCCTCTTCTTCCCCACCTGTCTCTGCGTTCCCCTTTGGAGCTCTCAGACTCTCTTTCCTGACATATCAGGGTGGAAAACTAGGTTACACCTTGGTCTGATTTGGAGACAAACTTTGGAGATATGAGACCCAGTTTCAGCCCTGGTTCTCCCTCTCAATTGTGTCATTATCTTTCCTTCAGTCCAGACATGAGATAGAGCTCAAATAGAAAGGTTGCATTTCCCTTATCTCCTTTGCAGCAATGCATTCTGTTTCGACAGTTAATCTTGTGCATTGCAGCTTTTTAAAAATGTATTTCTACACTCTTATTCTTCATTGCCTCCTTGCCTTTGTTGTTTTCCTCTTCAATTTGTCACTTGTTCCGTTGCCCTTCCTTCTTATCCTACTCAGTCTTTGTCTTAGTGTGATACTAAGTCATAGAAAGTGACATAGCTGATGAAAATGGTGAATGTTAGTCAGGAACAAAATATTATAGGAAACATCTTTTTTTTTTTTTTTTTTTTTTTTTTTAAAAACAACCTCAGATATACAGATCATTATTCAGACAAATTATACTTGTACAACCCCGGACAAAGATTGCTGTCATTTGCCAGGACAGTGTGTATCCTTTGTGTATATTATATTATATTATATTATATCATATTATAGTATATTATATTATATTATATATGATAACACAAAAACTTTTCTGTCACTCATGGTTAATGGTTGGTGGAAGTAATTTATTAGGAAACAACTATTTTTCCTCTTTTTTAAATCATAATGACAACAGAAACTTAAAAAATGACCCTGATGAAAATTTTCCATCCCCCAGTTCTTAATAGCGTGTATTTCCCCCTTTAACATCAATGACAGCTTTTGTGACAAGTCTTTTGTGGTTGTTGTGGATGAGAGTCTTTATTTTCTCAGATGGTAAAACTGACCATTCTTCTTGGCAAAAAGCCTCCAGTTCCTGTAAATTCTTGCTCTGTCCTGCATGAACTGCAGGTTTGAGATTCCCCCAGAGTGGCTCAATGATATTGAGGTCAGGAGACTGAGATGGCCACTCCAGAATCTCACATACCAGAGTATGTTAACTTTTGGTCAGGGTCATTTTGGAAGTTTCTGTTTTCATAGTGATTAAAAAGAGTAAACATAGTTCTTGGACGATAAATGGCTTCACCCAATCACTAGCCATGAGTGAAAGAAAAGTTTTGGTGTTATCAATCATATAATCTGAAAAATGTCCAAGAAATCATACATTCTGCCAGGGTATGTAAACTTGTGAGAACAACTGTATATGAGGTGGTTTAATTTCCTCAAACTAGTTATCCTGTGGTCTTTGTGACACACTTAATCAGCCTCTCTCACACAGAAGCAGTAATGCAGCTGCAGTCCTTCAATTCCTGAATTCATGAATCCAGTGGAGGACTAAGTCATGGTTTTGCCAGTATAATTGAAGCAGGCAGAGGTAAAATTTGTTCATTTAAGTCATTTAGGGATAGGCAGTTAAAACTAAGTGTGGTACCTCGAGGCGACATTCATGGAAAACCTACTTCATTTCTTTTCTTTGTTCAGTAGCAAGCTGAGTAAGTTATTTCTCTCCTCAGGAAGGGGAAAGTATCATAATTAATAATAAAAATGCTTTATGCATTTTTATTAAGTTAGATTATTTCAAATGCTGATCTATTACAATGCTTTTGGCTGCAGATTACACTGAATATGGGGCGGTATCTATTGCCCTAAATGTTAGAGAAGAAAGTTTGGTCTTTGGTACAGCTGTATGTGGGAAGCACAGTAATTCATAATAGGCTCTTAGTTCTTGTGGAAGCTTTTAATGTTCCCATCTCTGCTGCTGAAACCGTATTACATGGATTACAGACAGTATGCTTTTCAATTCAAGTAAAAATAGGGATGTAGTTTTACCAAATACAAGAAGTCAAATTTGTTTAAGACCATGTTAGTTTCTCTAACATTGAGTAATGTGTGCAGTGAAGCAGTAAAGCCGCATCTCTTTGACTAAAGACATAAAAAGGAGCTTGGCTCTCTGAGTGGCTAATTCTCTGACAAAGTCCTCAGGGTGAAAATGTTCTGGCTGATACAAATTCAAACAGCAAGAGTTGTAGTAAACAGGCAGGGTTGGTAAGTACTGTACTTGTGGTAAACAAAAAAGTAGACCTGCTTCTGGTCCTCACTCAACAGATTTTCATTTCAATGTTTTCACCCCCTCTTCATGAAGGACGCAGTTATGGTGAGGTGTGAAGAAGCTGTCAGCATTTAGCAGAACAGAAACACAGGAAATAGGATTTAATATTTATATATGTATTTGGAGAATGTTCAAATAAGCACAATAATCCCCCCCTAAAACCTTCCTTTTCTTTTCGTTTAAAGAAAAAACTTTTTCTTATTTGCATTACTGGGAGTCCTGTTCATGGAGGCTGACATAGAAAACCACCATGTTTGTCAACGGAAGATTTCACAAAAAGATTGAAATGTGATTTTCAACACGAGTCTGGTCACCTGACCTAGAGCTTTCCTGAAAGACAGGCAGAGAAGAGGAGAGAGAGAGAGAGAGAGAGACAGAGAGAGAGAGAGAGGGAGAGGTTGTTGTTTTAACAGTCTAAGAAGACTGTGATTGTTGCCATTTTTGCATTAAAGCATTCATATTAATAGTATTTTATGATGTAGAATCACAAACGCGTCACATGAGCATGAATCCATCACATTTTGGTCAAAAGAGATCAGGAAGAAATGGTGTAAGGTAATTCGGAAGCTAAGAGTCCATATCACTAATTATCAAGTCGTACTATCTTTGGGCATGGGAAATTGTTAGTACCCGTCGAGTGGGAAACCACCATTTTTCCTACAGGTCAAAGCTTTCGTTCATTCATTTTATTTTATTTTTATTGTTTATTTGATGTGGACATCACAATAACATTGGACAAACCAGATGCATTTCTTGAGTATCCTGACACAGGTGCTAATTTGCAACTCTCTTGTAGGCTCTTTTTCATAGTAGTAGAATTCCTGAGCAGTCTTCAGCATCAAATTGATGTCACGGTGCCAGCCAGGTTGAGTCTTACTGATCCTTAGTAGCAAGGAGAAATAAAAAATGTATACTAAACAAACCCTTGGATCCTAAGAGGTTAAAGTGTGGTGCCAGTAAGTGGGTCAAACTTGTCCACTGAGATCCTGAAATACACCTGGAAGTGATAATTCAGCAGCTCCTTTAGCAGCAGGGGGGTCTGTCCTCGCTCCTGTCTTGTTTTTCAGGAGTGGATGGAACCAGTGACTTTTTTTTCTTTTGTCATTAAGTGAAAGAACCACACGATCATCGTCACAGCCCCAGGATGATTCCAGTTCTCGTGCTGCAAAATTTTGCAATAGGAAATAAACGGATGGGTTAGTATGCAAGGTGCCTTTGCGCAGCGCCTTTTTTTCAGATTAAGGATCCAAAAAATGCATCGGAAAATAACAGACTCTGTGTGAAAAGGCCTTTTCTGATGCTACCGAGCTCATTTTGACCAATCTGTTGCACATTACTAACCTACACTATAACATCTTCAATCTCCGGCTTACAACTGATCTGTAAGCTATGAAACATAAGGGTTACAGAAATGAATAGGCATTCATTCATGGTAAACTGGATAGTAAAGACTGCTTGTCCCTCTTGTATCCAGCGATTACACATAATAAAAGATCCCATTTCACATCTGACTGGTGTAAAACTGATCAGCTTGGTCTCATGTAATTTATATATTTTTAATGTGATGGTTTTGAATGTTGAGTGTGCATGAAAAAGAAATGACAGATAACGTGTTTATTTTTAGAATATGTCACAACCCTGGAGAAGTGAGAGGGTGGGAGTGACATCATTGAGTGAGGTTGGTCAGAGCTTATAGAAAAAAAAATAGAAAAAAGAGAGTGTAGAGAGGATACCGGCGATTTTTTTTTTTTTAAATTGAGATCTACAAAGGTAACTTTGATCTGTCTGTGTGTTTTTCTACGCACTGTCCCCACTCAAAAAGAAACCCAGTGACCCAGCCCTCCATAACACAGTCTCTCAGTACAGTGAACATACAGGCATTACACAACATAGATCTGAGTGTTAGTCACTCAGAACAGGTGCACCTCTCTGCAGAGATGTTTTTATATTCAATGACACTCCAGGAGACTGTAGAAGAGCATTAGGCTTTATCCATCAAAGTTTTTCTGCAGTGTTGTTTCTTCACCTGTTCATTGCCTGCACTCATTCATGAAGGAACTTATGAGTTTTGCCCTCGTAAGAGCATGACTGACTTGACCAACATGCAGTCTGTTGTCTGTAAGGATGCTGCCCTGCCTCCAAAGAGTCCAAGGCCCCACTTCTTAACCTCATCCCTTAAATACATCAAGTATTTTTCAATGCTGCCTCTACGGATGACAGGCTTCAAGCCAAATCAGACACAAATGAGCAACATTGCAGAGACTATGTCCATGTATGTTACAATCTATGGTTTTGGCCAGCTCTACACTGTAAAAAAAATTCACTGTAACAAAGCAATAGAATACTGGCAGCAGTCAGGAGGAAATGCTGGCAGAAAACTGATGAATCTGTTGATGTGTAAATTCATGTGATTACACAGTATTGATTTATCATACAATATGCACAGACTCTGATCACTCAGGTTAACTTTATTTCAGCACAGACGTGTGGGACAGAGCTCTTCCTTCGTGCATTTTGTGTTGAGGTATTAAATCTTCACCATGGCAGCGTGATGAGTAGTTTTGGGTTCCATAACTTCATGTTTCTGCGGATACACCATGTGTGAACATTATTATTAACCTCATTATTTCAGATAGGCCTGACTGCGATGCGTTACATTTTCAACATAAGACCACATCATTTTACAGATGTAGTGCACCCCAGACGATGAAAATCAGTATCTTCATTCAGGTTGATATCTAGGATGTCTAGAGGATTGTACCTACCCCTAAAACTTTTTCCCTCCTAAGTGCTCATCTCATTAGCAGCCAACACCAACAGGATGCTCTAAGAATGGGCAGACTGTTTTTCAAAGGAGAGCTGGTTGATTAGGGGGTGGAGCTTTGTGTGATATCATTCCTATTCTCTGAAAAATGGCCAAGAAGTCATAAAAACCACAAGGGTATGTAAACGTATGAGCACAGCTTTATGCAATGGAGTTGGGGCAGCTGGTTTATACAAGAGTGCAGCTAAACTGTGCCAGGCGCAATATGTGCCAAAGTATAGAGGGGTGTCATGTCCACAGTGTTCCCTCCTCACTCACAGTTACAAAGCTGTTTGGCTACAAATCACAAAGGCATTCTGCATTCAACTCAAAGCTGTAGCTTTGCAAAACAGCTAAAGTGAAAATGAAAAAGTACAATTTTTATTTTTTTTTATTTATTTTTTTAATTTACAGCAATTTGTCAGTGGATGTATTAGCCTTCATTGCTAACCAATGTTGCTCAGTGGTCGAGTAATCTCTTAGTCAAAGTCAAGAGGTTCAGTCTTCACTGCTGCAGTTACATGCCAAGGTGTCCTTGAGCAAGACACTGAACCCCAGATTGCTCCCATTGTTGGTCAGTGGTGTGTGGATGAGTGAACTGATAGTTCTACAATAGTCTGTGCCATCAATGTGTGAGTGGTCAAACAGACTAGAAAAGTGTTCTTTATGTCAATTACTTCTTCATTATCTTCCCTTATGACTACACAGTTGTGCCTAAAAGTTTACACCCCTCCAGCAGGATTTTCTGTTTTTTTTACCTTTTCTCAGAAAATATGAATGATAACACAAAAACCTTTCTGTGACTCATGGTTAGAGGTTGGGTGAAGACATTTATTGACAAACAGCTGTGTTTACTCTTTTTAAATCATAATGACAACAGAAACTTCAACAATGACCCTGTTCATTTTTTTATGAAGACTGTCTATGGGCTCACACTCTCTCTCTATTCATTCATTCACTCCCTCGCTTTCTCATCAGCTGACCAGTGGGCGTGTAAGCTTTTCTCTCTATCCAATCGCATCTTCACAGCGGCCACGCGTAAACCAATCAACTCATAGCTGTCACATTTTAAATCTGCCTTCTCTGCTCGTCAGTTGTCTCGCAGGCTCGCACAACGAACGGCGACCCTCCTCCTCCCCATGCTCCACCAATCTTCATCAGACCGGTACTCAGCTTCAGCTCTCCAATCCTTCAGGAACCAGCTCTCCAACGACTCTTTACCACCACCAGTGTCTAGATTCCGTCGGGGGGATTTTCAAAATTCATCACATCATTGTTTCCCCTACACATTCATTCTCTATGTTCGATGGGGTCTAACCGCCAAAACTATGATTGTGCTTCAGTAACATTAAAGCTCTTCATAATCTTTCTGAAGTCTAAGTCTCTCCTGATTGAAATACACACACACTGATTACAAGCAAATAGATCACAGGTGAGGTTGGTTACCTTTAGGAGACATTCAAACATGTTTGTGTTCACTTTTGTGAATTTATCAGGACAAAACCTCCAGAGTTGTGTAAACTTCTTAACAGGGTCATTTTTGAAGTTTCTGTTGTCATTATGATTTAAAAAGAGTAAACTTTTTTTTGTCAATAAATGTCTTCCCCAAACCACTAACCATGAGTGATAGACAGGATTTTGTGTTATCATTCTTATTTTCTGAGAAAGGGCCAAAAAAAAAATCAGAAATTCTGCTGAGGGGTGTAAACTTTTGGGCACAACTGTTTGTACATCTATATTCAACAGTATTTTTTTTTCATGATAAATTCCTCACCAAAAATAAGCTAAGGCCATGAACGTTTAGGATAAAAACATTAATTCTAATCACATTCCTTTTGAAAAAAAAATTCTGCTGGGGTTTGTAAACTCTTAGGCACAACTGTATGTAAAAATGTGGTGTTCTTGTTTAACACACACACACACACACACACACTATTGTATTAAGTACATGTATAATGTGATAATGGCAAATATGCCTCCTGTCCAATTCAATTTTTTTTTTAAAACCTTTGGATATAAATGTGTATAAAAAAACAAAAACAAACGTGGTGTATATTTTTGAGGATTATAAACTTAGTTTACAGGTGTGTTTTCAAATCAGCTTTTGTATTTGGTGACATGTAATTTGGGTACATCCTTAAATGAAATACCAATTAACCAACATCAATTAAAAAAAAATCATACATTTTGAACATTTGTTTACTTCATGGGCACAGTTTTGAAAAAAAAAAAAAAAAAAAAAGTCAATTTCTTTATATAAATGAGAACTGAATAAAGAAAGGCCCTCAGATTATTTACACTGCAGTGTTTATTTTTGTTTTCTTGTGTTTATTTTCGGAGCATGGCCAGAGCGGTGTTAGCTGCTAATGGGCAGAAAGTCAAAAGGACTGAGCCCTTTAATACGTGCTGTAATAATAGGCTAAAGGGGCCTGACATGTATCATTGGGATGTGTGTGGTCTGAGGGACTACAGCATGAGCTCATACTTAAATCTACAGTTTCATCTAAACAAAACCAGACAAAGATTTCCTTACCTCAACAAAGACTAAATGTGAAGAGAGGCAACAACTGGGCGATGTTAAGGAGGGCCACTCCACAAGCCCGGAAGGCTTTCTTTGGCCCCTCCTGCATATCTTTGGAGCAACTGTTTGTTGCTCTGCTCAGTTTTTCTTTTGTGTTACTTTTTTATATGTGCAATAAATAAAATAAAATGAAAAATTTTAACACTTTGCTTTCTGACTCTTGGTTCTTATTCAGTGACATAAAATGGGCATATAATGATCACGTAACAGATCACAATCCAAAAGTGTCTTTCATCCTCATACATACTCACATTGGACCTCATACTCACAGTGTTATTGAAAGCAGTTAGAGCAAATTAAGGGAAGCTTTTGTGATTTACATCCCATCGTAGCTCAGTCACACTTCCTTCAGGTGCTACTTCATCTCTAAGAGTTAGCTGTTAAAGAGAGAGGTCTCACTGTGTTATATGAATGAACGCAGCATAATTCACACATCCAAGGAGGATACACTGCCAAATGTTAATGATGGTGCTTAGAAGAGTCTTGAAATATAATTTTTTGTAGGCTTTGAATAGATTTACTGACTTGTTCCCTCACAAAGATGCAAGGAACGAAAAAGGAAAAAGAAATACAAGAAGGGTCCACTGCTTGACAGGAATCTGGGGTCATAGCTTAATATTTATGAAAAATAATCAAGAATTAGCACCAATACAACAATGTAGAGAGTTTACCTGTCAACACAGAAGGAATCCCATCTAAAAAAAGTATTTACCCTGAGAGGTACCAAATGCTGAGTGTTTCTCTCATTGATCATGTCTATACTTTGTTCTTTTATTTAACAGATAGAAAAGCTGTATGTTATTTATCTTATTTACATGTTGGGATCATGTATGCATCATGGACACAAGTTCATGGTTGCACTTTGTGTATTGCATGGCAGAGTTCCGCCCCCATGTATACCCAAACCCACAAACGTAACCACACAGACACACAGAAGGAGCATACACCACATTTCACCTTGTAAACCATTGTTTTATCTGTTTTCTGTTGCACTAATTGTTCCTACCTAGACTTTTAACATTTTAATGTAAAGCAAGTTGGAGTTTTTGAAAAAATTTGTTCTGATTCTTATATGATCAAGAGAGCCAACCCACCCCCCACACCCCACAAGCTGTAAGCCTGGAGGAAACACTGAAGCAGCTACATATGCAGTGACGTACTGACAGTTTTAGGTGACACAATGACATTGCTCCAACTTGGCTCTTTGCTGATGAAAAACCAAACTAGTTTTTAGGAGGAACAGGGCGAGAACTAACTGAGCACTTGCACTAGCACCAAACAAGCACTGGGAGAAAAGAGCTATGGCTGGCCAGCCCACTGAGGGCCTGTCGGGGGCAGGGCCATGGGGAGACCTTGGTGTTTGAGGCCTGTCCCTCCAGTCAATCGTGATCCACTTAGGAACTCTCCATACGATGGGCAAATCATTTCAGCAAGTCTGTTGAAGAACTTGTGCTATTTTTAGGAACAGCACAGTTTTAATGAGATTACAGGCAGATTGAGGGATTTTTACAACATATGAATATGCAGCAGACTGAGAACCAGCACATGTTCAGAAGGAACACCCAGGATTGTTATTCTGTATCCCTTTGAAATATGAGAAGGCAGAAAACACCTTATCTTTTGAAATAAATTAGACTTTTTCTTATGCTCTGTTGCAAGAAATATATAATTGGTCTGTAGTTACCACAAATTCTGAGTCTGAATATCACCACAGAACAATACATGACAGAGATTTGTAAAACCATGATTCACCCACCTCACTCTCATGATAAGTTATGAATCCAAAATGAAACCAATTGCAAACCAATGGGTACCCTCAGATGACCATGGTCCTTTTGAAGATCGTACTTTGGGTTATCAATGTGACACATTTTCCATTATTTCATGTCAGTCGTTAATAGTACTGATAGAAACCAAAATCTACTTTTGCAAAAGTCTCTGCCATTCAAGTAAAAAAGTTTGGATCCACTCCTGATTAGAAAGGTCTCGACAGACAGACGGACATAAATTGATGTTCAGAATGACACTTTCAAGCAGCTGGAACACAGGAGCATGACCCAGACACCAGATTGTGTCCTGTCTGGTTATCCGTGGATAGGGACTCTGCAATTTTATACCAGTACTCAGAATGAGCATTTTATTTAAGGATCTTCAAATAGAAATGAGTGAGAGTGATCATGGAAAGTTTTTAAGTTAAAAGTGCTGGTGTCATTTAGTTAAAGCAGAGTATATAGAGAATGGGAGTCCTGTTACAGCTTCACATTTATTCAGCCATCTGTGGGTTATCTCACATGCTGCAGTCACAGCCTCCTCAGTGTAGGTAAACGAGAACCTTTACCTTCGGTTAAACAGCAAAAGTCGACCGTACGTAATACGACAGAAATACCAAGGTAAGACAGGTAGGAAACTCTTTTAAGACGGCTACCTTAGTAAAATTCATCGCCCGCAATTTTGTGAATGTCATACTCTTGAGTGGTCCTTACTTCTCACTTCCCACTCTGACAGGGAAAAATTCTGCCTCTTTATAGTCAAAGCTCATTTTTCTCTGGCTTTCCTGGCTGTCCTTAATTAAGATCTCTTTGTGTCTGTTCTGGGTGCCTCTCCCTCTCCCTCTCTCTCTCTCTCTCTCTCGTTCTTGATTTTTATATCTTTCTGGCACCATTCTCTATTCATTGTTCATCCTCTCAGTCTGCCTGCCCTGTCAATTTCTCACCCTCCTTATTAGTAAAGGTTAAATGAGAGCGGCCTTTACTTTCACTCTTCTGGGAAAATTTGGAGAGATTTTAATTCCAGCTCAGATCAGTATGCCTCTTGTGCACCTCTCCATCTCCTCACTCACTCTTGCAGTATCACAAGCAATCTGATATAATGAATCAAAAATGCCCCCCCCAAAAAATAGCTTCAGATTTTCCCCTGTTATTTTGAATACGCATTCTGCAAAAAGGTTGTAAATAATACAAAAACACACCTTCATGCTATCAACCAATGTTGAATTTTAGACATTAGTATATCTCTTGGTCCTTGTCTAGGTTTGCATAATAAATGCAAAAAAATGTATGCACATTAGGAAGCAACATGGAGTTCCAATTACAATCACTTGTACATATTATTTTGTAAAGAGGCATCTCATGACCTGTAGTTTCACTCCTCCATGTTTTTATTGGCGTCTGTGCTTCAGAGAGAAGAGATGCACTTTTATGGCGACAGTTCAGCACACGCTTTAGACCTTCGCAGGTTTCACACTGCTGCTCACTTCTCCTCTCTAGGCTTCTGCTTGTGGATACACAATGTTCCACCATGTTTCTTAACCCTCCCGTTGTCTTCATGTCCTGCTTACACCTGTCACTAAACCCCAATCTAAAGCAGCTGAATTGAATTTTAAACATAAAA
Source organism: Thalassoma bifasciatum (assembly GCA_008086565.1). Classification (NCBI taxonomy): domain Eukaryota; kingdom Metazoa; phylum Chordata; class Actinopteri; order Labriformes; family Labridae; genus Thalassoma; species Thalassoma bifasciatum. The sequence continues at coordinate 16,010 of RPOG01001580.1, forward strand.
TCTATTTTGCGGCTGCAGCTGGTCATTCACCACAAATTGTGTGAATACCTGAGTTTTCCCTCTTCACACGGCAGAAAGACTGTGAAAGAAACCATTTGTTTCTACAGTGTAAAATGTGACAAGTTGAGCGTTCTTACAAATAATCTGGTAAACTAATTGCACTAAAAAAGGTAAGTAAATATAACTAATAGTCTGAAGTTAACTCTACTTGATCTCTGCTTGTTAAGTTCATTTAACATCAAATTGTTTTTACTTAGTTTTGTGACGTTATTCAAACTTTGACATAGGAAGTGCACTCCTGATCAAAATCTTAAGACCAGTTAAAAATTGCACAAATTTGCATTTTGCACTGTTGGATCTTATGGAGGTTCTAAGTAGAGCTTCAAAATGCAAGAAGAAGAAATGGGAACAAGAGAAAAACAGCTGTGTGCGGGCAAATTATTGAAAACAACAATTTAACTGAAGTAGGCTGTTCATCAGCTGATCAAAAGTTTAAGACCAAGACCGAGCCAAAACGCTCTCCAGTCACAACAAAAATGCAAGACCTTCAAAATGTGGTCTCTTGACCAAGAGCAGTCTTAAGTACAACAACACTGGTTTTAATACCTCTCCATCCTCTGTGTCTGCTTCATGTGAAGTAGTAAACAAAACTAACAAAACTGAACTACGACTGATTTTTGCCAGAATAAACCCATGCTGGCATCCTGGAAAATTAATGACTGAATCTTCAATCTTCCTCTGAAGACCATCACAACTTGTTCTTTTCACCTTCTGTACCCTTCAACACACACACACACACACACACACACACACACACACACACACACACACACACACACACACACACACAGACGTTTTCCCACAGTCAAGTGTCTTACAGCTCACTTCAGCAGCTGTGTCTACAGTCATTAGCCTCTGGATCTCTGTCTGCTGGTTCTTTAGCTGGAAGAACTCTGAGAAGTTCAAGTTTGCACACTTCTCAAAACAATCTTAAAATTTCATCAAGTTGCTCAAACTTTCAGCATTTGATTGCCTCCAGACATTTCTCTAGACAAAAGAAACTTCAAAATAGCAGAAAGACTCCATGCTCAATCACAGTCAGGGTCCTCATTTGCTTTTCTAAAAAATATTTTCTTGGTGATTTTTGTATCCAGCTTTTATAGTCCATGCACTTCGACAAGGGGCGTCCTTAGGAATTTGGAAGAGATCAAGGCAAAGGCCAGAACGTTGGGGCTGAGCAGACGTCCTGAAAAAGCTATTTGCTCAGCTTCTCTGCTCCTTCTCTCTCATGCAGGAGAAAAACAACCAAACAATGTTAGTTTTGACAAAGTAAAGTTACAGATCTGCTCAGACATGTGCGTGGATCACAATTACCTTGCTCTCGTATGCTAACCCCCCCCTCCAGCATGTGCAGAGCTTTGGGGTGTTTTCACCCTCACTGTGCTCAGGTCTGCTCTCACATATTCCATGAAGCGTAGCTCTTCTGATCGTTCCAGCTCCAGATTGAGAAAACGTCCTTTTACCCAGCTTAGTCTTCTGAAATGAATATGCCAAGTAGCAATCAAAACTATTTTCTCCATAATCATTTCTTCCTTCAGTTTATGCATGGTTGGCCAACAGGGGTCTAAAAGCTCCATAAATCATATATGAATGACAAAAGAATTACACAGGTTTTATCTAATGTGACAAGCACATTATAATCTTCAAATTTAGAACTACACTTTTAGAATTTACAAACTACTATAAGATGAACATATTTGAATCCCGTTATCCATACAACAAGCCACAGGGAGCAGCAGAGGAATGAAGAGGCCACAGGAGCTCGGGATACTGTGTTTCTTTTTTTTTGTTTGTTTTGTTTTTTTCCCTTGTTTTTTGCAGGATCAGCTGCTGGTTTTGGATCTCCTGTCTGTATTTACTCGTCCAGTTGTTGTGGTCGTTCCCTTCTGTTGTTTTATTGTTTATCTCTCCCTCTCTGTCTATCTCCTTCTCTCTCTCGACACTCTTTCCCTCTGTCACTATCCCTCTTCTGTTTTCACGCTAGTCCGTTCAGGCAGCAACCTTTAACCTTGGCAATGTACAGAAAAAAGAAGTTACAAAACACTCATAAAAATACAATTAAAACTCAAGGAGCCCCTTATACACAAACGGCCCCTCTTGGCAAAGTAAAATGTGTTCTGCAAAATACGGCAGCTGGACCACAATTCTTTGTCGTGATGCTGGACAGGATTAGAAAAAAAAAAAAAAAAAAGCCACAGGAGCTGTTGCAACTTACAAGTGAATGAGTTAGGCCTGTGTTAACCCTTTAAGTACCAAAGTCACAAAATTGTGGAAGCATCAATGCTGGATTTAACAAGCCATAGCTGAAAGTGTGAAGCCTCATGCAGTTAGTACTTTACACAAGGAGATGGTGGGCATCTGTAACTTTAATCAAAGCAATATTTGTGGGCGTGTTTCTATTCCAAGTTTTGGACTTAAGGCGCTTTGGACCGCCCACCGATCAAGGAGATTTGGAACACATCAAAGTGCAAGAAAGCGAACTTTAGTGAGAGGTCTGTTCACCGTTGACAAGGTACTTCATCAAGTGATAGCTGACTTTGATTCTCATGAGGAATAAGCTCTCAGCTCTCTCTGCCCAACAGCCGTCCAGTACAACACTGGCAGGACTGTTAACCCAGAACCAGTGTGCCATCCCACAATTCAGTTTACTCTTGATCTACAAGACCCTGAGATACTTAATCATCTTCACCTGCAGGTGTAGACTCACTGCCAGAGACACACAGAAAGATTTCACTGTTTCCTGTCTCAGCACCGTGCTCTCAGACCCACAGGTGCTGACTCTCACCTCGGCCACTTTGCACTGAGCACCAAACCTCCACCTCACCTGCTGGAGGTCCCAGCATGTAGAGGCTGAAATTCTGAGGCCCACAAAATTAAAGATGCTCCTTTCCTCAGGCTGTGCCTTGAGATCCTTGTTTCAATTATTTAGTGCTGTAATAAAAAACTTACACAATGCCATCAAGGACAGCTCCTCTAGCAAAAGCAGCGCCTGCAGCTCTTTGTGCACCAGATGAGTAGAGAGGGGGAGAACATGAACACAAGTGTCACGAGGAGTATTTCAGTACAATCAGCCTCCTCGTGTCCCCCACTCATGTTGATTTCTCGTGTCTCAGATCCTCTTGGTGAGGAATTGAAGGAGAGACACAGGAACTGAGAGGAGTCACATTCGCCAAACAGTCAGACAGATTCCTTTTATTCACAGCATCAGTCTAGTACACGGAAGGGTACTGAGTGTCAACTACACAGCCTTCTCACCGATTAAACACACCATTAAAATGTTCAGAAAATCCTCTTGGCGAAAACTTTTTCATTTCCTTCACATGTGAAGTGATGGCAAACTTATTCAAAGGATATCTTTTATAAAAAAAAAAAGTCCTCGTTCAGAAATGGAAACTAGTTATGACTGTAGATTTGAGCAGTTTTACTTGGGTCCATATATATTGAGTGTATTCTTTTAGATTCACATCAGCCATATCAACAATACAAAAAGAAACAATGACTCATTTGCAAATACCTCTGTTCTAATCTTCTCAAGTCTTAAAAAAAGACGTGTGTCCTCCCTCTGGGCTCATCCTACAGCCTCCTGTACCCCTGTTATTCATCTTCTCTGGGTGACAATGATGACAGGAGGAGGAGGATGCAAAGATGCAAACTATATCACTTGAAAGAAGAGGAGACAAAATGTGCCCGAATGAGGCAAAAACAAATTTAGAAGTACCCTTTTGGCAAACCTCACTAATCTACTTCTTTGGCTGGTCAAAACATACTAAACTGCCCTCCTGGTAAAGTGCCTTTTTGGAAGCCAAAACATGTGCTTAAGAGCCATCTTTGGTGCAAAAATATGCACACTAAAGTGGCCTCTCAGGAGCCACAACACTTGCTAAGTGCCATTTAAGGAGCCAAAATACCCAAAAGTGTTCTCTCAATGATTAAATGTGCTGAAGTATCCTTCTTGGTGGCAAACTTGCACTAAAGTGCCCTCTTGGGAGCCAAAACGTGAAAAAGAGATCTCTTGGCAGTAAAAAAAAATGCATAGTGAAGTGTCTTCTCCAAGGCCAATCACTCTGAAAAGTTCCCTGTTCCACTGTTACACAGTTTTTGAGCGTAAAATCATAGTAAATTACTGTACAGAAAATTCCAAGTATTAAAGTCACAAAGGCATTCTGGGTACACTCTCAACCTGAATTAGTTGACTTTAGAGAAAATTGCCCGGAAACTAGTTGCCTTATACCACTTTAGTTTTCACACAAGTCGATACATAAAGAGGTGAAGTTGTTTAAACGTAGAATCCTAATTTCATGCAGTAGTCACAATGAGTTCATATTAGTAATATTTACTCAAACCGTTTGTTCATATAAATGACATTAGTTATTTGTACTTATCATTTGTGATTACAAGTCGTGTCTTCTACACTGTAAAGAAAATCATGTTGTTTTTTATGGTTAAAAAAAACAACAGCTGTGGTTGCCAGAGAAATTTGTAAAATACATAATAAAATTGTAAACAACTTTCTAGAGCAACTGGTCAATTTATGGTTAAAAATATTATCATTAACTAAAAATTTCATTTTGCCTTGTAACCATGAGTGAGGAGGGTACACAGTGGACACGAGACCCTGCAGAACTGTATCACATGACGAACACAGGCTGTCCTTGCCTTGGTGTAGACTGGCTGTCATGACCCATGGCTCAGACCAGCTTTCTCCAGCATTGACTGGATGTCAACAACATGAGCAAACAGTATTTTCTTCTGTCGAGCTCTGAATGAAAGTTCCTGTCATTGTTTTTGCATTACCTTTTCATTTGAACAAGTTGACTTTACTTTCATTTTGCAAATTTTATTTGGCTTTTGTAACTGCCCATCATGCTCCAAATGTTGCATTACAGAACACAACTGTAAAAATGATAGTAAGGGATGTGAGTATAAACCATGAAGCACTGACAGCCAGTCTACACTGTGCCATTCCACACTTAACAAAATGAAGTTATAAACATCTTTTTTTTTAACTTAACAATATACCAGTTTACATTCACCTCAGAGCACCATCCTATTTTGTGAAAAAGAAAAAAAAACAGGAAAAACATCTAATAAAATAATCAGTCAGTCTTAAAATCTGAAAGGTGGGTACACACAGTGAGATCTTTCTCTTCGTAACATGGACTCTTAGTTTTCAAACCACTCAAGACAAACAACCCAATCTTTAAAAAGGTGAATTTATTAACTAACTAAAAGTGAGATACAAGAATATATATGACACAGTCCAGATAATATGGGAAAATGAAAAGGGAATGAATAAATGAGATAGAGATTATCTGCCAATATACCCAAAAGTCTCATTCCTGGAGCCAAAACACGTGCCGGAGTGTCCTTCAGTCAAAATGTATGTTTTTGCTTTGCTTTCACCCTTCCCTTCAAAATGTCTGTGCATACCACTGTTCAACGTGACAGAGGCCTTCACTGAACCCCCTATACCTCTGGTGTTGAAACTGATACATTTATCATAACTCTTTATCTATCAGTGTCTTTATCTATCAGTGTCTTATCACCATCAGTGTTGTGCTGTTGTAACTGCTCCTATGACGTGCTGCTGACCTCTTGGGGTCTCAGGGGTCGTTCTTGTGAAAGAGGTCCTGATATCAATCAGTTCTTATCTGGTTATATAAAAGGTGAATAAAGAATAATAAGAATAAAATCTTGGATCTTGGTAGTTTTATCCGTAACTTGTGTGTTTTTGTTGGTGAACAGTGGGCTGGTCAACCTTCATCATCTGATCCTGGCACAAAATGTCGTCCTCAGCACAAGATGCCAACGTCCTTCGCAGGAAGAAATTTGGCTTCATTTTTTACCACAAGAGCAGGTCAAGACACCATGTTTGTACACAGTCAAGCTGAACAAATTAGAAAATCCATCCAAGCACCTGCTTCAGATTGTGTAATTATAGGATTTCACTGCAGCCCAGACTGTAAGCACCAACAGACATGAGAAAAAAGCCAATCCATGGCACAAACACAGCACAGAGTTAGTGTTAATATTAATCCTTGTGGCATTTTACGCAGTCATTAAAGTGTTTGGATTGACAAGTGGTTATTTTCACAGCAGGTGCTTTTTTTTTTCTTTTTTACCAGAAAAGCTCAGCTGTTGGAAAAGGCTCTGATCCATTCAGGTGTTCAACTAACACCATCATTTGACTCAGTGAGCCAGCGTAAACACCATGTTGTACTTGACTGGTAACTGGTCAAGTCACATGGAGTAACATGGAGGCGTCCTCTTCATCTTCGCACTCTTAGAGGACTTTCATTCGTGTATGCATTTGTCTCTCTGTTTTTACATCCCAGTGGGATGTGGGATTAGTCTTTCCAAGGACTCAGAAATTCTCTCGCGGGGATAGATGTTGGGGGGAGGGGGGGTATACCCAAGACCAAAGCCATCAACAGGTGGCCTTTCACTGAGCTACCAGTCTTACTGGAGCCCTGAAGTGGCAGCTATGAGCCTGTGGCTGTTGGAGGCTTCAGTGATGAAGCCCCTCTGCTCCAGCTACTTCATCTTTTAAGACGTACAAAAGGGACAGGAGATGGACTGCACATCCTGGCATGAGCCATTTACCCCTGCCTCTCCTTCAATCTACCTCTGCCTGCCCCCCAACGAAAAGAGAATGAAGTATCAGCTGGGCCTCAAGGGATTCACTGAAGAATGAGGCAGAGGCAGGAAAGCAAAAGGTCACAAGGTTCCACTTTCACATAATAGTTTTAAGATGAGCCTGAGGAGCTGATAAAAGGGGGGTACATTTGGCATATCTTTATTATTTTTGAGGTGGAAATTTCACACTGTCTGATGTTACTCTTCAGTGAAGAGCAAGTGAAATGAGAATAAACCAGTGAGTTACTGAGTGTTATCTGTGTACAGGGACAGTGTGGCTCCAGTCTGACTCAGATCCTGATCTACATTTCTGCCTCAAAAACAGTTGAGACTGTTGGTTCTGTTGCAGCATGAAGGAAATGCTTACAGTGACATCCTAAGCTGAACCTATTGACGTTGTGGATATCACAATAGATGGAAAGAGCAAGGTCAGAAATAATAAACACTATACCCACAGAGTGGTCTGTTAGAACTGACACAACAAATCCAAGTCTGTTGTTTGTCACTTCTTCAAGCATCTTGAGTTTTCTTCTTCAAGAGGTCAAACTATCTGAAATGTTCTCAACATTTTATTTAAGTGTAGCCATTTATTGCACTTCAAATATAATGTCTTTATCTAAACTACATAAAAATGATTATATTTTACACTCATGAACATTGTACTCTTGGTTTGATTTGTATATAAAAAAAAACACAAAGCACTCAGCACGTAGAACCACTGATCCCTAACAATGGAACGGAATTCACATACAAATTCATTTAAAAGCTTTAATGTAGATAAAGGAGGGTGTGTAATAGCAACAACTCAGATTAGATCCTATTTGAACTGAGTGACCAGCTACATGAAGTGTTGCGTTTTGTTTTTTTTTTTGTAGAGGACACTACACAGTCAAACAGGTTCACCTCAGGTTGTGCTTTCATTGCAAAAAACAATTAGAGCCGTCTTGTTGAGATTAAACCTCAACCCTCGGAGCCAAGCTTGTGCTTCAGTGTCTTCTTGGAGGCAAAAACACATGCTGAAGTTTCCTCCTGGTTGATGGATCACACTAATCTGCCCCTCTGGCTGCTTAATGCATGACAAACTGACCCCTGGGAGCCAGAAACTTGTGCTAAAGTGCTAAAGTGGGAGTCAAAATATGTGTAAGTGCCTTCTTGGGAGCAAAAAACCACAGCAATTTGCCCCTTTGGCTGGGTAAAACATGATAAATTGCCCTCCCATGATTTGAGCACTTTGGAACATTTAGCAAGTTAAAATGAAGAGGAACAACTTTCCCTCAACAGGCAGAAACCAGACTCATGTCAAACAGACTGACAGAGCGACCGACAGACCATCTGACAGACAGACGGCGAGAAATGCATATCAAAGCATCTTGGAAATTCTTTCACTGTTAACCCTTTAAGTCTGCATGTGACGTGCATTTGAACATCCTTTAAACCTAAATGGTGCGTACGATCATATTTTTTTTTTTTAACAAAAGAAGAAAATAAATTTCATAAATGCTGTTGCAAATATGTTTGTTAATGTTCACATTTTCAACTTCTCCTGTTGAATTTTTTCGATCTGTTTGTTTGAAATGTTTCTTTTCTTCTCAAAACTTCTAACATCCAATTTTCTGTTTGTGTTTTCCTTCAGTTCAAAGAGTTTTTCTCTCACATATCATGCGTTAAACTGGAAATAACACCAGATATCGAAAGTTTGAAGTACTCCAGAAACAAATGGACTGAAGAACTAATGCACCGGAAATTTTTTGACTGTTTTATGGTGTAGATAAGCAAAATAGTCCAGGTAGGCATTTTGAGGCTCAGGCCTTAAAGGGTTAATATGCGGATGGGACCTTTTTACTGCAGTCTTTTGTATTCCATTCCATTGGGTAGACCCTCAGTGACCTGGCACCGTGAGAAGCTTTGAGCCAAGACAAAATCTGCAGGCACATGAAGCTGATTGAAGCAGCTCTTGACATTTGATACATGAGATGAGGCAGACTTCATCTAAACCCACTTGGTTTATGTGATAAAAGGATTCAACATCTCACAGGAATTTTAAAAGCATCTTTGCTAACACTTGTAAGAGGTTGGAGCAAGGGTGAGCAAACTATGGCCACATCTGGCCCTTTGATCATTTATATCCTGCCCACCATAGGGATACAGAATGGTCCCAATCATATCAAAATCATGGTTCATTCATCCGACCATGTCCTGTAATGCCCAGTGGTTCCACCAGATGGCGCAGTGAGTGGGCTAAATGAAAGAAAAGTTGACCCTGAGTGTCAAGTGTTTCATAGAGAATGGACAACCAAATACTTTTTCACTGAGGCTGTATGTCTTATTTGCAGAGATACCACTGCGACTTTAAAGCTATACAATATCAGCCGTCCCTTTTCTACCAAGCATGCTAATGAAACTAACAACCAATCACTGCAAGAATGGAAAGCTACAGCTCAGCGGCTGGCAGCTAGTTTGCATGCTCAGCAAAACACTTTTATCAGACAAACTGCCACCAAGGCAAGTTATTTGTTGGCATTCAAATTAGCAAAGACCAACAAGCCTCTCTTTGAATGGGAGTTTCTCAAAGAATGCACGGTGGAGACAGCAAGTATCTTGTGTCCTGAGGGCAGGAACAAGTTTGAGAACATTAGCTTATCACACAGAACAGTGACTCGCTGTGTTAAGCTAATTGACGAAGACTTAGCTAATAAGCTAAACAAAAAAGCAGAGTCATTTACAGTGTATTCCTTGGCACTGGACCAAAGTAATTGCTCAGCTTTTACTTTTTATCAGAGGGATTAATGACAGCTTTGAGATAACGGAGGAGTTTTTGTCTGGAATCCCTGAAGGTAAAAACGTGTGAGGAGGATCTTTTTAACAGCGTATCAGGGGTCATCAAGAAGCACAAGTTACCTTGGAGCACACTCGCCAACATTACCACATGGATTGCCAAATCTGCCTGGAGAAAACATCGGGCTGCTCAATCCAAGAGAGGGTGAAAGAGGACAAACCTGAGCAGGAGGTAAATGTCCTATACTGCATAATCCACCAGGGAGCGCTGTGTAAATCTGACCATGTGGTGAATCCAGTCGTAAAACTTGTCAATTTTATTCGAGTTAGGGGACTTCAGCATCGTCAGTTACTTAAGTTTAATTAAGTTTCTTGAAGAAACTAATGCTGATCACTAGGACTTACTTTACCACTCAAATGTCCACTGGTTAAGTTTGGGGGGAGTGTGCCATCGAGTGCGAGAGCTCAAACAGGAGATTATCTCATTTTTGGGAATGCATGATAAAGCTGAAGGTTTTCCTGAGCTGAGTGACACAGATTGGCTTTATGATTTAGCTTTTACTGTGGACATACTGACACACATGAATGAGCTGAACGTGACGCTGCAAGGGAAAGACCAGTTTGTCCATGAAACATACACAAACGTCAGAGCCTTCAAAACCAAGCTAGCTTTATTCTCAAAGCAAATGTCACACCAGGCAGTTGCTCATTTCCCCACATTGGCTGCGCTGAAAGAAGCCACTAAATGTGAAAAAATACAGGACATCGTGAGACGACCTGCATGGAGAATTCTGTCGTCGTTTCTCTGGTTTTGGAAAAATTGAGTTCAGCTGGTGTCATGTCCCTTTACAACAGAGCCACAGGAGCTGCAGTTGGAACTGATTGATCTCCAATGTGACACTGTCTTAAAAGAGAAGTTCAACACTCTTATATTGTCTGAGTTTGATGCCTCATTAAGCGCAGACAAATTTCTAAACACTCAGAAGGTGGCACAGAGGATGCTGCTGTTGTTCGGCTCTACATATGTGTGTGAACGGACTTTTAGTGTGATGAACACCAAGAAAGAACCCCACAGATCCCAGCTGAGTGATGAGCACCTCAGATCTGTTCTGAGAATTGCCTTAACAAAACTAACACCAGGCTTTGATGCACTGGCAAAAAAGGGTTATCAACGACACTGTTCCCATTAAAGGTGAACGAAAGTATTGACACTTCAATGCCTTTGTGGTTTATGTTTAAACACAAGCACCTGGTCCTGGCTTGGCCTGCCTGTCAAATTTTAGAAGTCAATGTGGCCCCTGAGCCAAAACGTTTGCCCACCCCTGGGTCAGAGGCTGATTTGTGGACGTGTCACTGACGATAAAAACTGTACTTCAGAACTCCTGCCCTTCAGTGTAAAAGGTGTGTGGGTGGGTCAGCTCATGTTTAACAGTCTTGTTCTACTGTGGGATGCTTTTGCTTTCTGTAATCACAGAATATGGATCAGAGTGAGTCAAACCAGATTCATTCCTGGAGTTTCAAGGAGTTAGGTTTTCTGTCCTGTTTTTATCTCCCCTTTCCTTCTTCCCCCTCCCCTTTCTGTTCTCTCCTCCTGCAGGTATGTCAGTGGTCTAGCAGCAGACCAGACACAGTTAATCATCCTGCCTACCAAAGCCTGGTCTTCACTCCACCACTCTGTCAGCTCTCATATGCTACAGTCTCCCTGTGATCTTATTTGGAAACTATTGAGCTGTCCCTGTTGGAGTTATTTTTGCACAGTAGAGATTTTTGTTCTCACCCATGTTTCCCTGTGTTCAGGTCCTCTGGTGTGTCTCACTGCCTCTCTGGTAACTTCTTCTGATTTTTTGCACCTGTGGCTTTCTGTTCGGCCAGCAAGCTCCCTGCCCTCACTGCATGCGCTTTTGCTTTTCTTTTCTTTTGTTGCTTCTAATGCCTTTACTGGATAGAGGAGGACAGTGGGTAGAGTAGGAAAGGGGGAGAGAATGGGGAGTGATAAGCGGGAAACAGGCTACAGGTTGAATCGAACTAAGGCCACCCGTTTCAGGGCGAACCTCATGGTGTGCGACCTAATCCACTAGGCCATCTGCACCTCACTGCCTGCGCTTTTTAACTGGAAACTTTTTTTTTTTTTTTTTTTTTTTTTTGCATTATCATCAACATCAGTCTCTGCTTTGGGGTATTATTTATTTATAAAATAAATAAAATAGAAATAATTGTAACATGATAAAACAGTCAAATATAAAAAGTCTGTGGTGCAAGTGCCCCATCTGCTTCAACTGGCATGATGCAGGGGCAATACTGTATATGAGAATCAAAACCAGATTTATCACCAAGTGTTTTTCAAATTACAAGGAATCTGTCTTGGTCTCTTGGTGCAAATTGTTTAAAATAAAAGACAGGAAATCAAGTAATATAAGAAAAAAGAGTGTTTCCCTGCAAAAAATCAAACATAGAATAAGAGTAATAAACATATACAAATATATAGTATGAGCGGATGAGATAAACATTTGAACAGAATAATTCTTTGTTAATGTGGCAGTTGTGCATGACAGTGCCTATTTAGCAGTTGTACATGGTGTCAGTGTTATGTGTCAGTGGGGTAAAGGTCAGTCATGGGAAGAAACTGTTTTTGTGGGGTTCTGGTCATGATGGACTGCAGCTTCCTGCCACAGAGGGGCGATACGAGGAAAACTCTCCCTACCCACCACCCCTCCATTTGCGCTTCCCTACAAAAAGAAAAAAAAAAAACACCTACAAAATTCAAAAGTAACCAAAACATAAGGCAGAAATGAGAACAGAGTAATGGTTTGTGGTCACCACCTGCAGAAACTCTTCTTTATTGGGGTTGTCTCACTGCCTCTTATTTCCACCTATTGTCTGTTTTATTTGCAGAACAACTGGAGAAATCGATTCACAATTGGTGTTGCTTCCTAACTGGACAGGTTGATTTCACGTGTGTGATATACTTGGAGTTACATCATGTTGTTTAAGTGTTCCCCTTATTTTTTTAGCATTGTACATTGAGCTGGGGGTGTGACTCCTGAGACAGCAGGCCCTTTCTCAAACCGCCCACTACACACTCCCCCTACCCACTACCCCTCCGTTTGCACGTCCGCATGGAGGGATCGCCATATTAAGTCCGTATCAAACCGATCAGCAGGTAGTGGTAGTGAGCGATAAAACCCTCCACCAGTGAGTTTGCATTGATGCTCACTAACTGAACACGTGCACTAATTGTGTCAGACGTATCCGTCCTGATCCGTGTATGCTTCAGACAGGTTTATGGATCGTTCTACAGAATCATGATTGTGGAGGTTGGGTGGGAGCTGTGTTTGCTCTGCTCTCTAAGGATAAAAAGTAAAAGTAATTTAATAAACTAAGACACATTAATTAGGCTAATATCAGCACTAACGTGATAAAGGCTAATCAAAGTCATGTCGAAGATAAGTTCTATTTTTGTGAATTAGATGGGATTTTATCCCATTTAATATTCTTTTTGCTGTAAATGTGAAATTTCAACTCAAACTTAAGTTACAACGAAAAAAGAAGCTCATTGCTGCTCTGACATATGAAAATATTGAATTGTATTTGAAGTATAGTATCATTTAAGACTCGTTTTATGACATAATGATGAAATTACAATAAATTGTCTTAACACTGAGTTGCACATATTTGATCAGTTTAAACTAATATAACTTTATTGAGCACAAAAAGAGCCAAATAAAAGTGCACACCTGTCGGTGCATCATTCGCAGGCACACAGCGGTTTCTCACTACCGCAAGACTCCGCTGTGAAACCATGGCAACACACAATTCCTGTTTCCACCAGACAGAGGGGAAGTTTGTCCCAAAGCTGCTGCTGTAATTAAACCCTAAAACTTGATGAAGGAGACTTCATTCAGCTGTGAGTGTGACTTCTGAAGGAGTGTTCTCCGTCAGAAGGGCCTCTGTCTTGGTTGGGAAGGGTGTAGGGTCTGGTTTGAAAAGGAGCCCTTGTCTGAGATCTGCCACAATCACTTGCCTGGTGGTCCTGGGGTGTACAGGTCCAGGAGGGGTGGAAGACTTGAGCCATGAAATGGAGTAAGTTATTCCAGATGAGAAAAAAATGACCTATGTATGCTCAAGGTCTATGTTTTAGTGGTTGTGATCAGCATAAATAGATATTGAATAAACTACTAAGCACTCTGTGTTGCCCAAGAAAGGCAGAAATAAGTGAGCAACCACAAGTTAATTTGAGAGACTTTTTTATTTCCCACCCTGGTGTCTTCTTTCCCTATAAACCTATATAAAGCTGCTAATGATGCAGCCATCTTCCCACTCTTTGGGGTTATCCCACTGTTTGTTGGTGCTTTAAAGAAAGATGCCTCGGGGGGCAGCCCCAGGGTTGACCTCACGACCTTCAGATAATGAGACTGACATGCTGCCTACTGCGCTAACCAGGCTGGTAAAAGTAATATAATCAGTCAAGACCAAGTGAGTCATTCAACTCAAATTGTCAGTCAGTTCAAAAGCTCACTGTCATTTCTCTATGAAGAACTTTGTGTTGCCCAAACATGGCCTTAAGAAGTTTGCAACCAAAAGGGAAATGTTCACTGACTCCAGGATGGGTAGTCTTTTTTTTTTTTTTTCCCTTTTTGTCACTCTGCCAGGCTTTGTTTGTCTGAGGGTCACGTAGAAGATTTAACAACGATCAGTCACTTGAAGCTCATTGTCATTTATCCCCCCCTCCTCCTTCTTCCCCCCCTACTCTTTTCCTTTTAACTGTGCATGATGGCAACCCAACATTTCTCCCTCTCCCTGTCCTCCCCGAGTTATTTGTCTCTGTCTTTTTTATGTTTTTTGGAGGAGATGTAACTAAAACGTAAATTCTGTTGCTCTGAAACTTATTTAATGGTGAAAAAAGTAATAAAATTAAACTATCATATGCCCACTGTCCATGTTTCCTCTCATACTCATGCCTTATAGATATGATACTTACAAACGTTTTGGTGCCTCTTCAGCTGAACTGTTGATATATTTGACTCAAGTTTTGTGTGGTTGAAGGGCAGCGGCAGAGATCAGCTGGCTGAAGCTCACCTTGATATTCTTCTTCCATTATTTTATATTACAAGTGCAGCCAAAGATCCCAGAGATTTGCCTCTCAACCACAGGTTTTTCTAGATGCAAGCTGCTTACTTTAACAGCTGCTGGTCAGTCCATCCAAGGACACAAATAATGTATGTCCTCTGCAGTTTGTAGGATTTGGGCAGGAGTGAGGCTCCAGCCTGTTCTGGGTCCAGACAATAAGACTGCTGTTTCTTTCATGCTTGGCAGCGGCACAGCAATCTCTCTTAGCTTAGCCTCTTCACAGTTTTGGTTTTCAATCAGTTTTTATGTTTTTGACATTCACGTGTCTGTTTTTCCATAGCTGCAGTCCCCAGTGTGTCACATGGGTTTTACTGTTTGAAAAGTTATTCCCATAAAGAACAGATGTTTTTTTCCCGTCTGTGTTCACCTGATAACATTTTCTTCTTTGTCTGTTATCTCTTCATTTCATACTCCTCTCCCCTTTTTGATCATTTTTTTCTGTTGTTTTTATTGTGAAATTATGGGTGGAATGATTTATTATATATATTTTCAGCATACATAGGAGGTGAAAAGAAATAAGGTGAATTTGCATCTAAATTGTATTATTTGAAAGGTCTCTGGCTGAAAATGATTGTAAAGTCTTGGTTGTACTTTTGAGGGGGAAAAATGACATTTAAGAACAAATGTGTTAACCCAGGCACACTGAAAGGACAGATTGAAGATTAAAAAACATATGTTTGATGAGGTATGGAAGAAAAAAAGAATTAAAAACTGGAAAGCCATGTTTCTTTTATTTGTTGGGGTTAAATAATGTTGAAATAATCAAACAGCTTGTGGTGGCATCCCTGAACTATTGACCTCATTCATAAACCAGTTTGGGGGGAAAAAAGACAATCCAGTGACAAACTGCAGTATCTGAACGTATACACCCAATATTGTTCATATGTAAATAAAAATTCAATTCATATATATATATTACATTACAGTATTTGCATTGTTGTGCATTGTTGGTGCAAATAGTCTATAAATATATGTTCCAGTATATCTCACACTGAAAACGCTACATGACAAATATTCCTCTGCAACCAGCATCTTTGATCTTACAGTGTTATCAAGACCATCACTTAGCTGCAATGGCTCCCTCCATTGCCTGATTATATGTCAGAAAATGAAATAAATACTTCTGACAATTGCATTTTTTTTTTTTTAGATAGGATCACGTTTAGAGGCTTGAATTAGCATGATCTCATCCCGAGCTCTTGTGGGTGAGATTATTTGTTGGATTTGTTTTACCTTATCACAAATTTCTTCTTCAAACATATCGATTCTTCCTCTCACCCTCACGGCCTGCGAGCTGAACGGTGGCATTTTGTCTGGAATAAATTGTGAAACTGCATCTGCCCCAGCAGATTGAATCTTGGAGTGAAAGGACTGAGTCTGGCTGTAGCATCGTAAATCAGCTGAGTCTTATGTGTTCTGGCATGTTCTCCATGCAAAGTTTGAGAATTAATTTCTGAGGCTTCCACTTGGTGGATGCCTTGTAGCTTTTTTGTGAGTGTGTTTTATTTTTGCCTGATTCCAGTTTTCGTTCCAAATGAGCAGCTTAATGGTGACAAACAAAACGTCATAAAATCCATTTGCCTCACCTTATTCACAGATACCTGCATCTTATCTGAAACCAAATGTATGGTATGCAATGAAAAAGCTATCATTAGATAATAAAAATGTGCACTTTCTATATATATATGAAGTAGCAAAAAACCCTTCAGTTTGTTAGTGATGCAGTTTCCATAAAACACAAGCTTTCTTCTATCTTTACATTATCTGATGATGGTGTCTCTAATGTTATTCTGGATTTTCCTGCAAGCCTCTCTTTATTTTTTTTGCTGAAGAAGCATGAATAATCTTGGAATACAGAAAGTCATTTCCAGTTTTGTTTATTCTTTGGGCACTAATGACAGTGTTTTGGCCATGGGCCTTGGTGATATTAATCCCTGTGTGAGACAGTGCTGCAGGGAAACACAAAGCCGTGTCTGCTCGAAGCATCCATGCGGAGCTGTTTGTGTGTGCTCAGTGTGATAGGTGGGTGTGTGGAAACACTGACATGAGCTGGAGCAGTAAGGCACCCCTAAATGAATTAATGATCCAAAAACTCATATGTGTTTGTGGAATTTGGAATGGGATAGCTCAACCCTGCTGGCCCTGGCAGGATATTGCCAGAAATCCACTATCAACACATTTCACTGTGCCCGGGCCATGGTACTAATGGGCTCTGCCAGCAGCAGCAGCAGGACACAGAAATAGGATCCATAAATAAAAAAATAATAGAAAAATAATAGAAAAAAATTGAATATCAAAATAACTGTTTGTGTATGGACCCCGTTAACTGTAACTGCTCACTTTATTGGTTTTTATTGAAGGGTTTGTTCAGATATTAACATAAAATAAAAATGTTTATGTTGTTTACTTGAACAACAAAATCATATTTGGAGGAAAATTTTAGATTTAAACATGTACTGTATCCGTCCATTCAACTCATCTATCCACCCATCTATCTGTCCATGATCCTCCCACACATCCATCCACTAATAAACCTATCATTAATCAGGTCATCCACATCCATCACTCCCTTCTCCTATCATTCCATCCTTATGGCTAAAATACACCAGGTGAGTCCCAGGTCAGGCTATGCTCCAAGCCTCATACATTTTGCCAATCATAGCTGTGATGCATCAACTTGCAAAAAGCAACTCAGGCAAAACAGGTAGTTATGTTAGGAATCCCTCCCAAGAAGTGGACGACCGAAAGTTTTACTTGTTTAGTGTAGTGTAGACCATATAAGGACCGCAATATGGATAAGTACTGATTTGAGTGGGTAGATAGATTTAAAAGGTACATTTACATTCGACAAACTCAGACAAGTAGTACCGATCGTATGTTAGGGTTTGGGTTACTCCAACCCTGTAACAGATCTTAAATTTACTTTTGTCCTCACAATGGGTGAATTCCAATTCCTGTCTTAACCCTCAATCTCAAAATGCGCTCTCCCGCGAAGTGTAAGTGCTGTCCCGATTCTCAGAATGTTAAGGTTGAGGGGTGAGATTGAGGGCTGTATCTCCCTCAATACTGAGATTTTCTGACACCACCCTTGGGACTAAGGGACATTCAGAATGCATTGCGTATTGTTGGTAAATAAAGATGGCGTCCAAAGCGGCAGAGAAGGCGAGCTACAAATATAGTATTTTCTTTGTTAATGGAGATATAAATATTAGGAAAACCATTGTATTATCTTAGTTTAGACCTATTTTATGGATTATTTACCTCGTTGTTGCAGAACATTTATTTTTATTTTACGATCTTTTGTCAATAGCGTCCGGTGCGGACAAGCCATGTTGCTTTCGTTAAAGTTAGTTAACGTTACAAATTGGTCATTTTTCTCCGTGGTAATGTAATTGTTTTATCAAGATAACAGCCTATATAACATGCTTGTGCCGATAATGGTATAAGATGACCGGGCTGATGTCATCTCCTGTAGCCGCAGAGTTATGTAACGATAGTTATAGCTGGTGTTTACCTTTCAATAAACTATGGAATGCTGTGACAGCTGAATATGTCCGTGGTTGTGTTATAATATGTCTATAAAAAAACTAGTGCGATTGGCTTCCTTATTGACTGTCTGTCAGGTGTTGTTAAAGTGAACGTAAATTCCCCACAGGGTAAAGATTCAGTGTTCTATCTGGAATTGTGAACCAAAACTCCCGATGATTCTAACTCCCAACTCGAACTCCCAAAAGATTGAGGGTTAAGAAAGGAATTGGAATTGGGCCTAAGATTTCCAAATTCTGTTTAACCTGTATTTAATCCAATACATTACAAAGACAAAATACTTATTGTTCAAACTTTTTTTTTTGGTTTGGTTTTTTTTTGCAAATATTCACTCAGTTTGTATTTGATGCCACGACATGTTCCTGAAAAGCTGGGACAGGGGCAACAAAAGTCTGGGAAAGTTGAGGAATGCTGAAAAAACAGCTGTTTGGATCATTCCACAGGTGAACAGGTTGATTTAAACAGGTGAGTGTCATGATTGGGTATAAAAGGAGCATCCCCAAAAGGCTCAGTCCTTCACAAGCAAAGATGGAGCCAGGTTCACCACTTTGTCAACAATTGTGTGAGCAAATAGTCCAACAGTGTAAGGACAATTTTTCTCAAAGGACAACTACAGGAATTAAGGAATTTCAACATCTACTGTCCATAATATCATCAAAAGGTTCAGAGAATCTGGAAAAATCTCAGTGGCAAGGTCCAAAACCAACATTGAATGGCCGTGACCTTTGACCCCTCAGGCAGCACTGCATTGAAAACTAATGTCATTGTGTAAAGGATATGAACACGTGGGCTCAGGAACACTTCAGAAAACCTTTGTCAGTTAACAAAGTTCATCACTACATCTACAAGTGACAGTTCAAACTCTACCATGCAAAGACAAAGTCACATATCAACAACAATAGATTTATTATTAGATTTGCCAACTATAGTTTTCCTTCATAACAGGAAAACTGTCACATTTGCTGACAGTTGCCTGTATATGGTAAAATCTCCAAAACATAACATGATAAATCATACCTGTGGTTCCCAAAGTGAGCGACTCAGAAGCCACACGCTCATCAAGCTTTAACTGGTGGCTCACATTGCATGGTCGCCCATTTCAATAAAAGCGCCAATACGTTTTTTTAAATGTATCACATAAAGATACAATGTGCACTATAAGCATTAAAACAGCCACATTACATTTCTCCTTTCACCCCAGTTTATGTTTCCAACAGAGAGGTGACTGTTAAACCTGGAAACAGAGCAGCTTACAGCAATGTTACACTGGCTCACTTGACTGCAGTGTTCACCTGCAGGCTATGATAACTCAGCGAGGCAGTGTGACATGTACGGCCACAAAGTGGATTGATTTCTGATTTAAAAGAAGACAAAAACCAGATGGACAGACCCACATTGCTGCTCCCACTTTAAGACCACCTGAGAGGAAGAAAAGTCTGTGCGGACCCGTGGGTAAACATGTCTAACCATGGACATCTATAAAGGCAGGGTCTGCAGGAATTGTTACTGTTTGTAAAAAAAACATCCAAACTGGGCTCCTCCTCAATGGCTCAGTGCCAGTGGCAGCGCACGCCGACTGCATCCAAATGTAGCTACACTAGCACACTCACCAGCCCAGCGAGCACCTGCAGCATTGCGTGGGAAAGACTCAAGAGGCGTACACCTGACTTTTCTGTAAATGAGGTATTCTGCAAATATTGGATCATTCGTTCTCCATGTTACAGACGCTATTGTAAACGCTCATGATAGCTTCTCCCAATCACTATTATCAACAAAGTCACTTGCATGCTGGGTCTACTGTAATTGGCTGAAACAAGATGATTTATCTTTAACAAATATGACTCAGATCAAGATATTTTTTAAGACTGATTCACTTAACAAGATATTCAAGATAATTCATCCAGAAACAAGTTCCAAAATCTGACTGAAATGTTTCCCTTTAGGTAACTGTGTTTTGTATCAACTGTGATGAGATTTTTTTATGGAGTGAGAACAGTCTCAAAATTCACAAATGCACAGAAAAATCCACAAATACACAGATTAGAATTCATAAATGCTGTGAACCCTGCTGTATTTGTGTGTGGATTTTTGAGACTCCCCTGACATGCTTCAATCCACAAATGCACAGACAAATGGTTGTAGCCAATCAGATGTCTCCCTCCTTTTCAGCCAATCACAGCAGCGTAGCTTCAAGGGTTTGTTTCAGTGTGACTGCTTAGTGTTGCATCTGTGCACACAGAAATGCTAACAACAGAGACAGAGCATGTGAATCACGACTAAAAGCTCTATAATTTTTGGACACATTTTTCAAATGTTGTATAGGAAATTATTCAACAATATGATATGAAAAAGACGCAAGCTTTGGGAGTTGATAATCAGAAGCTCAAGAAAGTCCTGGGGCTAGGGGGCAACGAGCTGAAGCTCCAGGCTGAAGCTGCAGAGCAGCTTATTTACAAAATAAACAGAGGACAAGCTGTTTAGTTTCAAGCTCTGCAGATTTGTAGAGATACTTATTTTGATTTGATTCTGTGAACAGTAACAGGCAAGCTCTTCACCGCGCAGCTTGTTATGTGAAGAAAAATGAGTGTCTGAGGTTAACTACCAGGTTTGAAAATGTCTTTTGGACAGGGGGTTGGGGCATTTTTCAGTGAAGAAGAAGAATCACTCTCCTCCTGATGCTGGACTGCTGTCAGTGTTTGAGGGCAGGTAAACTTGGCAGGGAGTTTAAATGAGCTGGCACAGTGGGCTGATCTGGTCTGCTTCTGGCTCAGTTGGTGCAGCACTGCATGGGTGGGTGGTTACATTAAATATCCATTGGTGGGGCGGATATGAGGCTGTCCATTAGAGTTCATTTTCCCCGAATGATTTCAACAGAAGAGGACAACAAAAAAGACACTGAAGCATTTTTTGATTTAAATTCTTCTCTTTTGGTATTCTTGTGCTGCTTTCCCCTGCCAGTGTTGCCACCAGGAATGTTGAGCTCCATGAAAAAAATATCAGACAGAGTTTTGCTGCTCCACTTAAACAAACCCAGCTGACCTTTAAAAACTATGCAGATACAGATACAACAGTCGGCATTCAGGGACTTTCACTATTAGTGTTGGGCAAATTACCTTAAAAAAGAATTTAGATATACTTACTTGTTACTTCCCCAAAAATTACATTTATGATTGAAGTACACCTTCATTTTCCCCTTACAGCCCACCTAAGCCTGGTCTATGTATCATTCTATGTTTCAGAGCTTATAACTGAAGAACCACAAGGTCAAAATTCATCAGTGACATGGCATATGAAAAAATTAAATTCTCTAGTTTCAGAAAATGTCATAAAATTGTAAAAAAAAAAAGCCATAAAATTGTACTCTACCTTCAGCTAATCATCATTAATGATGTATCTGTCACCCCTCCCTCCCCCCTCACCAAAGAAGGACAATAAGGATAATCGTCTCTTGTCCTGTGCAGAGCCAGACAGAGTGAGTCAGGTCATATACACAGTGACACCCCACATCTCACTGTCGGAAACAGTAACAGCGTTGTAATTTTGAAATGCATATAAATTAGAGTACTGGACCCATTACAGGCAAAAAGTGCAGATTTAATTTCCAACACTGATATCAATGATTATTAGCGCAATACCAGGACAAAGATAAGGGAAACTCCTTTAAAGTTCATATCTAACATGGTAACAGAGTAACTACTCCTAATACTAGAGTACCTCTGAATTTAGAAGCCTGTCGGACAGGGTTAGAGTCCAGAAAGTGTAAGTGCTCCCACTGATGCAGGTCAATGGAGTGTGAACGGAAAGTCTGCGTTCAGCCCCAGCAGGTCTGCAGCACTGGACGCTCAGCGAAACAAGATCAGACTTCACTGTACCAGATGGAACTCAGAGCCTTTGTCTTCTGGCACTGGGCCACAAGCGTGTGTGTGTGTGTGTGTGTGTGTGTGTGTGTGTGTGTGTGTGTGTGTTGCCTGCACCTTTCAATTCATTTAATTTCCTGCCTTTTTTAATCTTTCACTGGGCTCTGATTGAATCATTGTCCCAAACATGAAGGCGATTTTCCCTTTCATGTCACTCTTGAAAGGACCAGTTCTTGTCCATGTGACCTTGTTTTATACCTGCATCACCTCTGTACACACAGCTGTGTGTCTCCTCTTTGTCTTGTATTTATAGTCTTATTCCTAGCCGCTGTTTCACTGGCATCTTAAGAGTAAATGTGAGTACAACACTTCCATTATTCTCAGAGGAGTAAAATGCCTACAACACAGTATTTCAAGACAACAGCTCCAGGCACTTTCTTTGAAGAGGGGGAGGAGAGGGCCACTCTCCTTTGACAATGGGAGATTGACACCTCCCACCCCACCTGGAGGGAGAGAGATTTCAGTGGACACCGAGATGTGTGATGTAACTTTGAACAGTTACGTCACACAGTTACCCATCAACCATGCTGCATCCTGCAAAATAGATGGTCAAGTGCCTCTTTTATCACTGGCCAAGCTGGTTAATGAATTATTGTTAATACCTGCCTGAACGAAATTTCGCCCGCTTTGCTGGGTTGGCAAGTGCACAGCGAAATCTCGTGTTGATTTTCAGGTGTTAACCATTTAAGTTACAGGGTGTTAAAATGAGTGTTCTCTCTACACTTGCAGTGCTGACAAAGCTCTGGGGTCGGAGTTGTTGTGTAAAAACTCCTGACTGAGTTAAATCCTTTTTGCACTGTGAAGTCTGATTGTTACCCAACTCCATCTAACGACAGTAACAATGAACAGATAGATAACAATAAGACATAACGTACAATCTTAAAAGCACTGATTTTTCTTTACACCCTTTTTACAGAAATATTATCATTTTTCAATTCACACGTTGCATTGTGCCACTGCACCTGTTCCCTCTTCACTCTCAGTCACAACATTTTTTCTATTTTCACCACAGAAGGTCCAACCAGCCATCCATCCATCAATTCATCCATTAATTAGATCATGATCTCTGCTTATTGGCATCCTCAGTTACTGGGATATCTTTTTATAACCCCTTCTTGTTTTGCACAGTCCCATGAACTTTCCCTGCAGATCCTGTAACATTTTGATGCGCACATCTGTCAGAAACTCACTGACCTTTTTACACACAGACTGATTACAAGCTAATAGATCACAGGTGAGGATGGTTACCTTTAGTAGACATTCAAACACATTTGTGTTCACTTGTGAGTAAACACAGTTGTTTATTAATAAGTGTCTTTATTCAACCACTAACTAAAGAAGAATTTTNGGCTAAAATACACCAGGTGAGTCCCAGGTCAGGCTATGCTCCAAGCCTCATACATTTTGCCAAT
Organism: Thalassoma bifasciatum; assembly: GCA_008086565.1. Lineage (NCBI taxonomy): Eukaryota > Metazoa > Chordata > Actinopteri > Labriformes > Labridae > Thalassoma > Thalassoma bifasciatum. The sequence continues at coordinate 39,483 of RPOG01001580.1, forward strand.
CATAGCTGTGATGCATCAACTTGCAAAAAGCAACTCAGGCAAAACAGGTAGTTATGTTAGGAATCCCTCCCAAGAACACCTGCTGGCTTTCAAAATGAACAAATCACATCACATCTGGTATATTCCTGGCGTTATACCTATTCATGACTAAACTCACCCATCTATCTAAATTTTCCATGTAAATGTAAGCTGTTTGAGTCTGTTCATCATGGCTAGCATACAATCCCAAACCCAATGAGGTTGGGACATTGTCTAGAATTTAAATGAAAACAGGATACAATGGGTGAATTCCAATTCCTGTCTTAACCCTCAATCTTAACCCTCAATCTCAAAATGCGCGCTCCCGCGAAGTGTAAGTGCTGTCCGGATTCTCAGAAAGTTGAGGTTGAGGGGCGAGATTGAGGCTGTATCTCCCTCAATATTGAGATTTTCCGACACCACCCTTGGGACTAAGGGACATCCAGAATGCATTGCGTATTTTCAGTAAATAAACCTGGCGTCCAAAGCGGCAGAGAAGGTGAGCTACAAATATAGTATTTTCTTTGTTAATGGAGATATAAATATTACGAAAACCATTGTATTATCTTAGTTTAGACCCATTTTATGGATTATTTACCTCGTTGTTGCATAACATTTATTTTTATTTTACGATCTTTTGTCAATAGCGTCCGGTGCGGACAAGCCATGTTCCTATCGTTAAAGTTAGTTAACGTTACAAAATGGTCATTTTTCTCCGTGGTAATGTAATTGTTTTATCAAGATAACAGCCTATATAACATGCTTGTGCCGATAATGGTATAAGATGACCGGGCTGATGTCATCTCCTGTAGCTGCAGAGTTATGTAACGATAGTTATAGCTGGTGTTTACCTTTAATAAACTATGGTATGCTGTGACAGCTGAATATGTCCGTGGTTGTGTTATTTATACAGATATTTTTTTGATAACGCTAACCGAAGGAATAACTGACAGACAGTCCACAACAATTTAACTTGCATTTAAGGGGTGTCCAATTTCTAAGTCACAAGATAGCCCTTAAAACTTGGTTTTGAGGGCTACTAAGATTGAGGGTTGAGCTTGAGAGTTAAGATTGAGGGTTAAGAAAGGAATTGGAATTGGGCCTAAGATTTCCAAATTCTGTTTAACCTGTATTTAATCCAATACATTACAAAGACAAAATACTTATTGTTCAAACTTTTTTTTTGGTTTGGTTTTTTTTTTGCAAATATTCACTCAGTTTGTATTTGATGCCACGACATGTTCCTGAAAAGCTGGGACAGGGGCAACAAAAGCCTGGGAAAGTTGAGGAATGCTGAAAAAACAGCTGTTTGGATCATTCCACAGGTGAACAGGTTGATTTAAACAGGTGAGTGTCATTATTGGGTATAAAAGGAGCATCCCCAAAAGGCTCAGTCCTTCACAAGCAAAGATGGAGCCAGGTTCACCACTTTGTCAACAATTGTGTGAGCAAATAGTCCAACAGTGTAAGGACAATTTTTCTCAAAGGACAACTACAGGAATTAAGGAATTTCAACATCTACTGTCCATAATATCATCAAAAGGTTCAGAGAATCTGGAAAAATCTCAGTAGCAAGGTCCAAAACCAACATTGAATGGCCGTGACCTTTGACCCCTCAGGCAGCGCTGCATTGAAAACTAATGTCATTGTGCAAAGGATATGAACACGTGGGCTCAGGAACACTTCAGAAAACCTTTGTCAGTTAACACAGTTCATCACTACATCTACAAGTGACAGTTCAAACTCTACCATGCAAAGACAAAGTCACATATCAACAACAATAGATTTATTAATAGATTTGCCAACTATAGTTTTCCTTCATAACAGGAAAACTGTCACATTTGCTGACAGTTGCCTGTATATGGTAAAAGCTCCAAAACATAACATGATAAATCATACCTGTGGTTCCCAAAGTGAGTGACTCAGAAGCCACACGCTCATCAAGCTTTAACTGGTGGCTCACATTGCATGGTCGCCCATTTCAATAAAAGCGCCAATACGTTTTTTTAAATGTATGACATAAAGATACAATGTGCACTATAAGCATTAAAACAGCCACATTACATTTCTCCTTTCACCCCAGTTTATGTTTCCAACAGAGAGGTGACTGTCAAACCTGGAAACAGAGCAGCTTACAGCAATGTTACACTGGCTCACTTGACTGCAGTGTTCACCTGCAGGTTATGATAACTCAGCGAGGCAGTGTGACATGTACGGGCACAAAGTGGATTGATTTCTGATTTAAAAGAAGACAAAAACCAGATGGACAGACCCACATTGCTGCTCCCACTTTGAGACCACCTGAGAGGAAGAAAAGTCTGTGCGGACCCGTAGGTAAACATGTCTAACCATGGACATCTATAAAGGCAGGGTCTGCAGGAATTGTTACTGTTTGTAAAAAAAACATCCAAACTGGGCTCCTCCTCAATGGCTCAGTGCCAGTGGCAGCGCACGCCGACTGCATCAAAATATAGCTACACTAGCACACTCACCAGCCCAGCGAGCACCTGCAGCATTGCGTGGGAAAGACTCAAGAGGCGTACACCTGACCTTTCTGTAAACGAGGTATTCTGCAAATATTGGATCATTCTTTCTCCATGTTACAGACGCTATTGTAGACGCTCATGATAGCTTCTCCCACTCACTATTATCAACAAAGTCACTTGCATGCTGGGTGCACTGTAATTGGCTGAAACAAGATGATTTATCTTTAACAAATATGACTCAGATCAAGATATTTTTTAAGACTGATTCACTTAACAAGATATTCAAGATAATTCATCCAGAAACAAGTTCCAAAATCTGACTGAAATGTTTACCTTTAGGTCTCTGTATTTATATCAACTGTGATGAGATTGTTTTATGGAGTGAGAACAGTCTCAAAATTCACAAATGCACAGAAAAATCCACAAATACACGGAGTAGAATTCATAAATGCTGTGAACCCTGCTGTATTTGTGTGTGGATTTTTGAGACTCCCCTGACATGCTTCAATCCGCAAATGCACAGACAAATGGTTGTAGCCAATCAGATGTCTCCCTCCTTTTCAGCCAATCACAGCAGCGTAGCTTCAAGGGTTTGTTTCAGTGTGACTGCTTAGTGTTGCATCTGTGCACACAGAAATGCTAACAACAGAGACAGAGCATGTAAATCACAACTAAAAGCTCTATAACTTTTGGACACATTTTCAAATGTTGTATAGGAAATTATTCAACAATATGATATGAAAAAGACGCAAGCTTTGGGAGTTGATAATCAGAAGCTCAAGAAAGTCCTGGGGCTAGGGGGCAACGAGCTGAAGCTCCAGGCTGAAGCTGCAGAGCAGCTTATTTACAAAATAAACAGAGGACAAGCTGTTTAGTTGCAAGCTCTGTAGATTTGTAGAGATACTTATTTTGATTTTGATTCTGTGAACAGTAAAAGGCAAGCTCTTCACCGCGCAGCTTGTTATGTGAAGAAGAATGAGTGTCTGAGGTTAACTACCAGGTTTGAAAATGTCTTTTGGACAGGGGGTTGGGGCATTTTTCAGTGAAGAAGAAGAATCACTCTCCTCCTGATGCTGGACTGCTGTCAGTGTTTGAGGGCAGGTAAACTTGGCAGGGAGTTTAAATGAGCTGGCACAGTGGGCTGATCTGGTCTGCTTCTGGCTCAGTTGGTGCAACACTGCATGGGTGGGTGGTTACATTAAATATCCATTGGTGGGGCGGATATGAGGCTGTCCATTAGAGTTCATTTTCCTTGAATGATTTCAACAGAAGAGGACAACAAAAAAGACACTGAAGCATTTTTTGATTTAAATTCTTCTCTTTTGGTATTCTTGTGCTGCTTTCCCCTGCCAGTGTTGCCACCAGGAATGTTGAGCTCCACGAAAAAAATATCAGACAGAGTTTTGCTGCTCCACTTAAACAAACCCAGCTGACCTTTAAAAACTATGCAGATACAGATACAACAGTCGGCATTCAGGGACTTTCACTATTAGTGTTGGGCAAATTAACTTAAAAAAGAATTTAGATATACTTACTTGTTACTTCCCCAAAAATTACATTTATGATTGAAGCACACCTTCATTTTCCCCTTACAGCCCACCTAAGCCTGGTCTATGTATCATTCTATGTTTCAGAGCTTATAACTGAAGAACCACAAGGTCAAAATTCATCAGTGACATGGCATATGAAAAAATTAAATTCTCTAGTTTCGGAAAATGTCATAAAATTGTAAAAAAAAAAATGCCATAAAAGTGTACTCTACCTTCAGCTAATCATCATTAATGATGTATCTGTCACCCCTCCCTCCCCCCTCACCAAAGAAGGACAATAAGGATAATCGTCTCTTGTCCTGTGCAGAGCCAGACAGAGTGAGTCAGGTCATATACACAGTGACACCCCACATCTCACTGTCGGAAACAGTAACAGCGTTGTAATTTTTGAAATGCATATAAATTAGAGTACTGGACCCATTACAGGCAAAAAGTGCAGATTTAATTTCCAACACTGATATCAATGATTATTAGCGCAATACCAGGACAAAGATAAGGGAAACTCCTTTAAAGTTCATATCTAACGTGGTAACAGAGTAACTACTCCTAATACTAGAGTACCTCTGAATTTAGAAGCCTGTCGGACAGGGTTAGAGTCCAGAAAGTGTAAGTGCTCCCACTGATGCAGGTCAATGGAGTGTGAATGGAAAGTGTGCGTTCAGCCCCAGCAGGTCTGCAGCACTGGACGCTCAGCGAAACAAGATCAGACTTCACTGTACCAGATGGAACTTAGAGCCTTTGTCTTCTGGCACTGGGCCACAAGCGTGTGTGTGTGTGTGTGTGTGTGTGTGTGTGTGTGTGTGTTTGTGTGTGTGTGTGTGTGTGTGTGTGTGTGTGTGTGTGTGTGTTGCCTGCACCTTTCAATTCATTTAATTTCCTGCCTTTTTTAATCTTTCACTGGGCTCTGATTGAATCATTGTCCCAAACATGAAGGCGATTTTCCCTTTCATGTCACTCTTGAAAGGACCAGTTCTTGTCCATGTGACCTTGTTTTATACCTGCGTCACCTCTGTACACACAGCTGTGTGTCTCCTCTTTGTCTTGTATTTATAGTCTTATTCCTAGCCGCTGTTTCACTGGCATCTTAAGAGTAAATGTGAGTACAACACTTCCATTATTCTCAGAGGAGTAAAATGCCTACAACACAGTATTTCAAGACAACAGCTCCAGGCACTTTATGTGATGAGGGGGAGGAGAGGGCCACTCTCCTTTGACAATGGGAGATTGACACCTCCCACCCCACCTGGAGAGAGAGAGATTTCAGTGGACACCGAGATGTGTGATGTAACTTTGAACAGTTACGTCACACTTACCCATCAACCATGCTGCATCCTGCAAAATAGATGGTCAAGTGCCTCTTTTATCACTGGCCAAGCTGGTTAATGAATTATTGTTAATACCTGCCTGAACGAAATTTCGCCCGCTTTGCTGGGTTGGCAAGTGCACAGCGAAATCTCGTGTTGATTTTCAGGTGTTAACCATTTAAGTTACAGGGTGTTAAAATGAGTGTTCTCTCTACACTTGCAGTGCTGACAAAGCTCTGGGGTCGGAGTTGTTGTGTAAACACTCCTGACTGAGTTAAATCCTTTTTGCATTGTGAAGTCTGATTGTTACCCAACTCCATCTAACGACAGTAACAATGAACAGATAGATAACAATAAGACATAACGTACAATCTTAAAAGCACTGATTTTTCTTTACACCCTTTTTACAGAAATATTATCATTTTTCAATTCACACGTTGCATTGTGCCACTGCACCTGTTCCCTCTTCACTCTCAGTCACAACATTTTTTCTATTTTTACAACAGAAGGTCCAACCAGCCATCCATCCATCAATTCATCCATTAATTAGATCATGATCTCTGCTTATTGGCATCCTCAGTTACTGGGATATCTTTTTATAACCCCTTCTTGTTTTGCACAGTCCCATGAACTTTCCCTGCAGATCCTGTAACATTTTGATGCGCACATCTGTCAGAAACTCACTGACCTTTTTACACACAGACTGATTACAAGCTAATAGATCACAGGTGAGGATGGTTACCTTTAGTAGACATTCAAACACATTTGTGTTCACTTGTGAGTAAACACAGTTGTTTATTAATAAGTGTCTTTATTCAACCACTAACTAAAGAAGAATTTTGTGTTATCATTCATATTCTCTGAAAAATGGCCAAGAAAGCATAAATTCTGCTGGGGGGTGTAAACTTCTGAGCACAGCTGTATATCATGTTGTCCTGATATCATACATTTTGTGCCCAATCACAGGTGGAATAAGTTGAAGTACCTCATCCACCTGACTTCCCTCAAAGGAAAAAGATATAAGTTACAGTAAGTGATCACACAACTGACCAATCTCCGGTCTTCACATCAGCAGAGTAGTGATGTGTTGTTCAAGAACGATTCCTTCAAAATGAACCTATTATCTCGGTGAATGAACTGAACTGAATCACTTACAGAAAAGAGTGTTCATTTCTTAACTCTAGCAGCGCTCTCTTTGCCCTCGTCTCATGTGTCTCTCTGGACAATCATAGCCCCCCCCCTTTATGTCAGTGATAAATACTGACCTAACCAACAGGATGGGGTGGGGTGGGAGCCTTGTGTCACTCAAGCCCGCCCCTATATCAGCTTTTCATGTCTTCAAAATCAAGGAAGTAGCAATTTATTCAGCATTTAGGTGTTGTGAAATTGTATGTGCTTTTCATAACTGTATGACTTACTTTCACTCGCCTGACTGTTCTAACAATCATTAACTGACAATGGTCTCAATTTAATTGTGCTTCAGTCAGTAGAGTGTGTGTGACTGAGGCTGGTGATCCACAGTCTCACTTTCAGTCAGTTGTTCACTGAACATACTGAGCAGTTGCTCCATCACAAATAATAAATCAGGGAATCATTTCAGAACTTCCATTGAACGAACTGAATGAGAGCTCTGCCTCACAGTCAGTGAGTGATTTGTTTTCTCAATGTACTGAACAAAACACTCGTAGAAAATATTTATGATTGTTTGAGCAGCTTTCAGTTTGCAACCTGTATATTTAGTCCGCTACATTTTCAGCTCACTGACTTGTTATTCGAGCATTTTCTGTGTGATCGCAAGCAGAACAAAACATCTGGTTGTGTTTCAGCTAATTAAATTCTGGTTTGCAGACAGAGTTGTGATGAAATACTGAAAAAAAAAACTTTTGAACTTTATTGAACTCATTCTAGTGATTCAGTACGCTGTAAAGAATTGCTTTTCTTATCACTACTGCAGAGTCAGGTGAGTGGGGGGTGGGGGGACTTCCTAGGGCCCAAGTGGGGAGGGGGGCCCGCAATGGGCTTCAGTTAATGTATTTTTCTACTATGCCTCTCTTTTAGTTTGCTGGAACTGCAATAAGTTATCAAAAATTGAATTAATAAATTAAAACATTTTTTAGGGTTCCTGGCAATGCCTTTTGTGCAGAGCTGCATATTTTACAGTCTTAAAGTAAATGTCAGGGTCAGAAAAAATACAAAAAAGTGAAGCCATGATCCAGGCTTAAGCAGCACAGCTGCAGCTGCCGCATGTAGGAAGAACAGCTGGCAAAAGGAAGTCAGGGTGTGAGTGTATGGCTGCTTCAAGGCTTTTTTTTTTTTTTTTTAATCTCTGCTCTCTTATCAGCACTCAAATTTGTCATGGGCGAATAAGATAATCTGTAAAATCTAATCCCTCTATAAGTCTGATAGCAGTACAAGACAACTGAGTCTGTCCAAAAATAAAACAAGTGTTGTCTAACTCTTATATCATCGACAAGAATTATGAAAACTCTGTTATTCTGTTAGTAGTAAGTTACTAACAATAGAATATCAGAGCTATTGCAGAACAGACTCACTCTGAGTTATTAATTTATTTTTAAGAACAATGAGAATTCGTTTTAAACTCATTACATGCAAAGATAAACTGATTTAAAGGTGAAGCAGAACTCAAAGGAATGCATTTCCACCATGACACTTTTGGACTCATCCAGCTGATGTTCTTGTGGCTCTGCTTCAGTTTCAGCAGCTTCTTTATGAGTGTATGATGTCTGGGGGAGTTTTTTAGGTGACAAAGTAACAGGCTCACCTAAAGGAGGGAAACTATGTTTCTCATCTGACTGAAAAAAAACAGCTCATCAGTTTGAAAGTGGATGCGTTTTAGCAAAGAATAAGAAATCCATTGAGTTCTGAGGCTGGAATCCTGTCTGAGAGGGTTTTCTAGTTTCTCCCTGATGATATTTTATTCCTTTTGATTAATCTGCCAGGGTTGTTGTTGTTTTTTTCTTTCTTTAATTTCTCTGTGCTGCTGTCTTCTCTTCACTGAGCTATCATCCTCTTCAGCGCCTGATCACTGTCACTGTCTCTCTGGTTTCACTGGGGTCACTTGCTAAGAGTAATCAATTTCATCAAATTATCTTCACCTCTGATTTATTGGTCACAGGCACTTACAGATATTGAAATGTGTGGACATAGATCAGAAGGAAATTGCTACTTGCTGCTCTAAACGGGCCCTTTCCTCTGCTGCTCATCGTGTTAAGTATGAAATATTATTTAGATACAGCCCTGTAAACCACCCGCAAAGATATGAAGGTCAAGGCAGAGACAAAATATGAAATAATGTTCACCGCTGTTAGATAGATCAACTTATGAAAAATAAATATGAATAATCAGCTTATCACTCTCCACATTTTATGTAGTTAGTAGATAGGTTGCTAAATTCAAGAAACTCAGCACTAGTGTTGTAGATGAGTCTCAAGACGGGTCTTTGTCTGGTCCTGGTTTTGAAGGACCTGGTTTTGAAGGACTTGGTCTTGGACTCAAGAGCATTTTTGTTCAGTTTGATCTTTGTCTCTGACTAGTCAGACTCAGGATTTTCCATCAAGAGTGGTTGAGACCAGCAATGTTAATAACTAATTTAATTATGGATTTTCAGTTGAACTGTTCCTGATAATTTCATGTTGTAATTTGATTTAAAACCTTTTCTAGTAGCCCACTGATTGTTCTGCCTCCTTGAAAATCTTTTACAGGTCCTTATGTGTTAGACACCCGCAGTAACTATAACATCAGTCCGTCTTACTTTTGGTCAGACAAACCTCTGAACACTTACTTTAGGCCTCATCCACCTGTTAAATAAACATCTGATTTGCAGACAGTGAAAATGATTGTAGTCCTATCAGTGACCTTCAAACAAATACAAGGATTTATTTTTTGAAAGAAAACTCATTTTATTTTTATAAGTAATTGGAACCCATCTTTAATAAGAATCGACCAAGATCTTATGAAATGAACATCTGTCTGGAACTGGGCTTTACCTTTGTTGAAACATGAAACAAGGCTTTAAATTTGTCAGTAATGCCTTTTGGTTGTTCTAAGACAAAACATTTAATGACAATTTTGTCAGATTACAAAAATCAAAAGTCCAGACTGTCTTTTTATGTGTCTCCCTGTATCTCTCTCTCCAACCCAACGCATCAAAGCAGGCGTCTGTCATATTTAGGGTACCAAGACGCCTCAGGTGTGTATTTATTCTCAATTATTTATTACCTAAGTTGGCAGCCCTACCCAGAGTTTCACCCCTGGGAAATTTGAACTATCCACTCAGTATCCAAGAGCTACACACAGATGCAAAAGTTCACACCTGTGCCGAAATAGGTTACAATACGAAAGAATTTAAGTTTATTTTACGAGAAGTCACCTTTAAAATGCACCATATAATAACAATAAAACCCCAATTAAAGTAATTATAAAGTAAATAAAGTTATTCAAATAAATCAAAGAAAACAAACTCAAAGCAAACAAATGAACAAAAACCCTTGCGCAAGTAAGAATACCAAAACAAGTACATACAATGAAGAAAAACTCAAATAAAAATAACCACACGCATGTTAATAGGAGTTAAACAGTAAAATGAAGTTGTTACAACAAAATACCTTAGTTTATGAAAAAAGGAAAACAAAGAACCTAACACAATACAAATCAAAAATATGAACCTACCCCATAAAAGAACTTATTATTTTAAAAGATCATAAGAAAACCTGCATGAGACTTTCTGTAACAAGGTTGTGGTCTGACCTGGGCCTCCATAGGGTGATGAACCTCAGCAGCTCACACTGGAGACAGAAGATTCCTGTGCAGGAGAGACAAGCCTGTCAAAAGGATCAGAAGTCCAATGTACAAGGCTGGTTGAAGAGATTCAGAGGCTCGCTGCTTTGAATAACTACAGCAAAATGCTGAGCCACCTCAGGAAGTGGATGAGAGGAGGTGTGAGGAGGTGGAGAGGCCAAGCAATGAAGCACACCTGTATTTGTAGATGAGGATGGTGCACACTCACACTCACACTCACACTCACCACAGTGGCAAACCTGACACAGCGCCCACAGTGGCCAGGAGGAAAACGGCCTCCAGTCACACTAGGCCTCATTCACTAAATGCATTAAGATGTTCTTAATCCCCACGTAAAATAAATAAATACATAAAATCACTGTCAGGTTCATGACACATGCGTACCGACCATTTTTGTTCTCACCATCTTGCTTACACCAGTGAATCAGAATCATTCTACACTGAGAGGCACGCCCAGTTACCTGAAATCAGCATATTACCACGCCCCAGTTCAGCTATATAAAGACATCTGATCAGAGCATCAGGAGGAGGAGCCATCGCGTCAGCATTGTCAGCGTCAACCACACAGCTTGTTCCCTGGTCCCTCACCGGGAGTCTTGTTGGAAGACACTCATCCTGACTGGCAAGGTGATAAAACCTCAGCTTGTTCGCACAGGAGGAAGAAATTCATGTAAGAAAATATTGATGAATCCCAGATTTGTGCTTAGGGACAAATTTGCGCGTTATCACTGTTTGTGAATGAGGCCCATGAAGCCTGGTTCTGCTTGGGGTTCCTGTCTTTCAAAACATCGTTTTTTATTTGCCACTGTTTGCCAAACGCTGCAAAGTGCTCTGCTGGTGAGTTAAGATGCAATAAGACTCCTCATCTCTTCTTGTTGTTTGGTCTTTGTTACTTATGTAACATCAGCAGAAATGAACCTGCTGTTTTTGACTGATCACTGTCAGATAAGACCTGTTCTGTTTCAGTGGTTGTAGTGTTGGCTTATCTGAGCATGTCCTTAAGGATGGATCAGGCCCAATCAACAGTGTCTAACAGCCTTTTGTTTCTTTAACTGTATTTTAGTCAAACCTCATCTTACCTTTTCTTCAACAGCTTCAATTGGGGGTCTGCTTTCTTGATTTAAGCTCTGTAAGAGAGTAAAAAAGGAACGCACACTCTGTAGATAAAGACATAGCAAAGTTGTTGTTTAAACTTAGCTCTTCATCTGCCAGCTCATACCCCCCCTGTGTGCTGTCACTGTCAGGTTACTTGTTGTGGCATGTGAACAAAGGAAGAGAGATATCTTAATGTCATTCATCGTTTGTGAGCAAAAATCAAAGCCTGCTTGATAAAAGATTTTTATCTGGACATTTTGAAGCTAAAATCCTCAAATAATCCCTGAGTGCATGAGATCACAGACAGCCTTATTCTTGGCCTGCTGTCCATCCATCTGTGAGCACCTCGCCCCCAAACCCAATGACACATGGGTCAAAAATTCTGCTGTTCTACAGGCCAATCTTGGATATGTGTGAGTGAGGAGTTCCATTTGATTATTATTGCCTTTTATCTGCCTCTACAGCTGCATTGGCCATGATAAAGCAGAAAAGTGAGGCTTTGCCAATGAACAATTGTCCACCGCCGCTGAGGCTTTGTTAACTTCGAGTCAAATCAAGTTGAGAAAGAGAGCTTTTCCCACAGTAAGCTATATCCCGTTATTAGAGAATCAGAAAGTCTCACATTCCCTCTAAGTACGTGTTGAGACAGTCAGGCTTTCAGCTCTTTCAGCCACTGTTCCAAAAGAGGAGCGTGCAAAGGTCAGTGTTAAATTAAGTACTACAGGATACGTGCACCAGGTGGAAATACTTTAAATGCCACCAAGAGCTTGGACTAAAGCAGAAGCCAGAATAAAGTTTAGATTTATTAAACAGTCCTTCAACACATTTCCTCTCAGCCCTGCTTCCTCCACGTCACCTTTCACTGGGCTTTAATAAAACCTGATGACACCAACAGCTGTGCCGCACTGGGAGGCTAAACGAGGAGGGGGAATGGGCAAAACGTTGCACTTTTTAATTATAATGGCGAGCTCTTCTGTTTTCATTTCTTCTTGAAGGGGAAGTGATAAACCCTGTGTCACTGAGGATATCACTGCTGTGGAAACAGTTACATTAAGTGATTGAGCTCATTAACTCGTGGGTTAAGGTGCTGTTAGTTTGAGCTGCCACTGTTTGTCTCTGCTCTTAAACAGCACTGATGACTTCTGTGTTTCAAAGACGTTCCACTTTCTACATGAATCACATGCCTGTATGAGCTTTGACCAAGAGAGTGCACCCACACTAGATCACTGTCTGCCATTTCCGTCTCCAGCATCTCATTCTCTTTATGAGAACATGTGAAATTAAGAGGAAAAGTGTCAGCTCTAGTGATGTGTCATGATCTAAAGATGCGACTCTCAGAGCTGGTGCTTTGAAAGTGAACCAGAAGAGCTGACTCCCAACTTTTTTTTTCTTTTTGTTGCTCAGTGGCTCAGCTCTACTCATGGCAAAACTTTGTTTTAATTGACAGCATGGCGGCAACACAGTCTATCACATAGGACATAGAAACAAACCATTACATGATCCTAAGGGGACACTCAGTCAGGTACAGTGTCTTGTCCCCCCTCAGTGAGTGATACAGCATTGAGGGGGAGAGTGTGACGAGTTCCAGAAGACTGTAAATGTGGTTGACACCCATAAACAAAGCAGTATCATTATCATAATCTTTATTCATTTACTTTAATGCTTGAAATTTTAATTAAAATATTAAACAAAATTAAGAATGCCTGCTTTATTTAGAAGGGCTATTCCAAAAAAAGGCAATTATGAGGCTTCTCTAAAAACACTGAATACAAAAGGGTTTATAAATACACAAATCATTTGTATTTGCCAGTTGTATAAGACTAAAACATGAGGCTAAAAATGAAACTCATCTTGCAGCAGGCTGAAAGAGCCTACTTGGATATCGTTTTATAACCCCGTCTTGTTTTGTACAGTTCCATGAACTTTCCCTGCAGATCCTGTAACATTTTGATGCACACATCTGTCAGAAACTCCCTGACCTTATACACACACACACACACTGATTATAAGTAAATAGATCACAGGTGAGGATGGTTACCTTTAGAAGACATTCAAACACATTTGTGTTAACTTTTGTGCATTTATCAGGCCAAAACCACCAGAGTTGTGTAAACTATTTAACATGGTCACTTTTGAAGTTTCTGTTGTCATTATGATTTAAAAAAAAGTAAACTTTTTTTTTCAATAAATGTCTTCACCCAACCACTAACCATGAGTTACAGAAAGGTTTTTGTGTTGTCATTCATATTTCCTGAGAAAAGGCCAAAAAAATCGGAAAAGCTGCTGGGGGGTGTAAAGTTCGGGCACAACTGTTTGTACATCTATACTCAACAATGTTTTTTTCATGACAAATTCCACACCAAAAATAAGGTAAGGCCATGGACCATTAGGATAAAAACATTGATTCTAATCACATTCCTTTTAAAAAAAAAAACAAAAAAAACAAAAAACAGGTCAATTTGACCTGAACAGCACATCGGGGTTATTCATGGGGGAAATAAAAGAATCCTTAAATCACATTATCAGGATTGGTAATGTATTTGCTTCAGGGCAACTCACTTTTTCATGTTTCGGATCCATGGGACAGAAACACAGGCTGGATGGCTTGACCTTTATGTTCCTTGTACAAGCTGGACAGAAAATAATGTTGGATTAGCTTCACAGTCTGAGTCAAGGCTTTTTAGGTATACAGCAAAAAGCTCTCCAGGATAAAAGCAAAAACTCACTTTTGTTAGGGTCAAAGCCAGAAATACGTCCTTGAGAGATCAAATCAAATCAGGACTGGAATGATGGGACAGGCAGGGATCTGAAGCAGAGAGAGACAGGGGTACAGGCCGACCCAGCGTCTTATTTGCTGCATCTTTTCTCTCCACTCTCCATGTTTCTATCTCTCTACAGCTCTTCTATCATTGCAGGAGCAATTCACCCCCAAAAACTTTTCAAATGGAGAGAGAAAGGGCTGCAGCAGGGAACTTCAATTTATCACTTACTCTTGGCACTTAAATGAAGTGGGTAATTGTAGGTACAGGGACAAAGGTGTCACTCAGACACAACTGTGCTCACTGCTACTGCCACACGAAACCATCTGTGAGGCTACTTTTCAAGGTTATTTTCAGTTTTAGATCCGTTTCACATTTGTTTAAATGTGTTTCCTCATACCCCACATAGTAGAATGACAGGAAAGAAAAGAAAAAGTCTCAACCAGACCAAATAGGTCCAAGTCTCCTATTGGATAATTACAGCATGGGTGATTATCTTTCACCTGGAAACAAGTTATTTTACCCCAACTGATGGAATGAGTAACTTCTCATTTCTTAAACAACCATAGAGAAAGACACATCCTGTGGTCATGGAATAGGATTGGGATTGAACAGCTGTGTAGCCTTAAGAAAACCAAGAATCAGTGAGGCTAACTGGGGGGAAAAAAGCTTCAGTTTGTTTGTCGTCTTGGCATTTTATGTTCGGGGCTAGCTCTGTTAGCTATGTCTCTGCGAGTAGCATCATGCTACTCTGCTGGTATTCCCTCTGGCGCTGAGTCACCACAGCTAGCTTGTCCATCTTATGGAGATAAATCTTACATTCCCTGCAGATAGATGGAATAACAAGTTGATGTTGTCTTTTCTTATTTACACTACAGCATCAGCACACTGTCCTCACCCTCTTCCCCTCGGCTCATGGGGAACATCGGGTCAGGTACCACTTAGTATGGACATGCTACAGGCTGATAACATCTAACCTCATGAGTAAACAATACAACTATGGTTACATGTAGGTTCCCTTGACACACACTGGGGGAAAAAAAAAAAAAAAAGTAAAACACCACTACAGAAATGACCAGATTGGTGTCCACGGCCAACAAATGAGCCAACTGGCAGCTGCAACAGGCTATGCTTAGCAACGGCTTTTTTGATGAATTAATTAGTTAATCAGTAAGTTAACTAAACCGTACTTGTTCACTGTCTTATGAACTATCACACTGTATTGGTCTCTCTCTTTCCACTGACTACAAAGTTGAGTAATCCAATCAGTCTAACCCCCGCACCATACTGAAGAATTCAGGGTTAAGCAGCTACCTGAGGTGTCCACATTTACCTTAACACCATGTGAGCCACCTCCTTTAACCCAAGAATGAGATCTCTTCCTCTGCTTCTATCAAGGTAGTGCTGCTAAAGAGCTTTTCTTTTTTACCCTTTCTGGCGGCTATAACGGCTCTGAAAAGCCTTTTGATGTCTTTACAGCCCATGAATTAAAGAATTTAAGACCAGTGGGATAGTTACAGATAAATTAGATACTTAGTGAAGATTCATAAATGTTAATTGCTCTGCCATTTAACCCTGGATGACTCTGTGATTTATGGTATTGGGTCTTGATATTCTGATTTGACTCCTGTTGTGTCTTCTTTCCCAAAAGGCCAGAAAATGTCCCCGACTAGCCTCCAGAAATGTTAATGAAGAAGGATGACATATAAGTCAGCCTTGAGGTATTAAGGTGTTCTCATTTTTATTGTTGCCGTCTTTTGTAAGCTGTCCTGAGAGATGGTGCCTGCTAAATGCCCTCTGGAGCTTTGCAGCGTGGCACCACATCTTGTGAAATAGCTCAGTTTTGTTAATCACCTTTCAGAGTATGTTTGAGCACATCTCCTCCTCGTTTTTAGTGATTTTCTGTGTGTTATAGTGTTAAAATATCTGAGTGGCTTTGAGTACATGCTTCAATAGCTCCACTCCTCTTAGTGGATCAACACAGCAGGGACACGTCATCCCCATGCTTTTAATACCACTTACTAACTTGCACTTTCTGTACTCACACAGTGTTTAACTTGGCCATTAATCTCAGCCCGTCACATTCATGTGACTTTGCCACAGCTCTCATATTGAGTGTGTGTTGTCATCACACTCATAATTGCATGTTGTCCACAGTCTAGTAAAGTCTCTCTCTTTTTGTACCCCCATCAAAACCACTGAAAGATGTTTTTAACTGGGGGTGCTGGGGGTCGGGGTGGGGGTATGCTGCGATGCAAAGGTGTGAAAAATAATGAAGATTGTGACATTTTCACAACAAACAAAAAACAACTTAGACAGTCAGGACAGGACATGAAAACATCTGACTCAGAGCCTGTTACCCTTTAACAACACATAGATGTGTAATGCATTCAGACAAAGAACCTCAAACAGGAAAAACCAAAAGCATCCTGCACTCCAAGAGCAGTTTCAAAAATGCATAACCTCTCAAATCTTTTATCAGACACAGCATTTATAACAATCGTCACCGTTAAGAAACTCTCCCAGCGGGCACCAGACACCAATTTAATGCTGAAGATTGGTCAAGATTTTGATTACCATAATAAAGAGCAGCCGCCCTGTTGGTCAGCAACACAACAACTCAGCGTAGATGATGTCAAACTGATTACAATTCAGAATCAGAATCAGAATACTTTATTGATCCCCTAAGGAAAATTGCTTTTTTTATACAGTTACTCCCATTCAGAAAGTGTTAGAAATATAAGAAAGTACAAGTATAAGCATAAGTGTCTTACCCAAAAATGATAATCTAAGCATAAATATATAGAGAGTAAAATAAAATATAGAATAGAAGATCAAGTATGTACAGTCTACTTAAAAATGTGTAGTATATACATGATGAGATAGGTATGGAATATTGCACAAGTGCTAACATAAATAACTTATAAATTATGGATATTGCACAGAGTACTAACATAATTCAAGGTAATTATTGCACTTGTTGTTATTTGTTCATGTTGTTGTTGCTTGAATGAGAGAATCCAGGGTAAACCTTGTTACACTCAGAGCGAGGAGTCGTACAGTCTGATGGCCACAGGCAGGAATGATTTCCTGCAGCGCTCTGTTGAGCATCGAATTTCCTGTGGCGCTTTGTCGTGCATTGAATTATTATTCAATTATCGAATTACAGTATGATGTAGTGATTGTGTGTTTGGATCGTGTCTCTCTGTGGAGTTTTTCCCTCCCTCCCCAACAGAGATCTGAGTGGTTCCCTTTGTAAATGAACTGAAAACTGTTATTTGTTCCAAATTTTTGTTTAAGGTGTTTTATTTTGAAAGTATCTTAGTGGAAGTGATGACCGCAGCTCAAGAGCTCAACTTTACATGATGAATGAGTGAATAAAGACATTATAGGTATTTTTGAGCACAGAAAATGGAAGGATTGGGACTTTTTTCTCCAATGAAATTATACTTTTCTGGAATAATTTAAGCGCCTAGCTTGAAGGGGAAAAGGATATTGTTTTTTGTTATTGGCATGTTGTACATATGATTGGTAACGTCAGACAGCTAACTGTGAGCTATGTTTTTTTTTCCTGTGAGAGTTAACTGTAGGCTATCTGTCTGTGCTCAAGCTCTTCCAGTGTCGGAAGGAGAGAAAATAAAAGGCTCCTGACACACCAGTAA
The DNA here is from genome assembly GCA_008086565.1 of Thalassoma bifasciatum. Classification (NCBI taxonomy): domain Eukaryota; kingdom Metazoa; phylum Chordata; class Actinopteri; order Labriformes; family Labridae; genus Thalassoma; species Thalassoma bifasciatum. The sequence continues at coordinate 57,175 of RPOG01001580.1, forward strand.
TTCATAGTCCTGGCTGGGGCTCTCTACACTCTTACTCTTGTTCACACCTGCTCTCCCTCTCCTGCACCGGCTCACACCTGCATCATCAGCAATCTCTACCTGCATCTCTACAGGTGCCAGAGTATTCCAGACCTTTCTGTGGTACTACGGCCGACACTCTGAGTGCAACTTTGAGTTTTTGACAAGTTTTGATGTTGTGAATTTCATTACCTCCCCCACTAATCCTTGCTGTGTTTCTTTTATTCTAGGGCCTCCTCCTGTGATTACTGCCCCATCTCTGCCGCTGCCACACTCTCAAGGAAAACTTATCATCTCACCTCAACCAATAAACTCCCTTTAACTGATCTTCTGCCTGCCATTCTGCTTTTGGGTCCAAGCTCTGCACAAGTTACTTAACTTAACAAACTGTAGACAATACACTTTATAGAACTGCTATTTTAAAGGTCACGTGCATGAAACACTGCAGAAATGCAGAGATCTTGTACACTGTCTTGTATTTCAAACAGAATTTGCTTCATTGAGGTCATTTCTGTCTGGCAGAACCTTTGTCAGCTTTTAATCCTGATGAAGATCCTGTGAAACTGAACATTTACCAACTTAAATAAAGTCAATTCTGTTTGCATACAAGACAGTGTACGAGATCTTTCCATCTGTTTTTTTTTTTTTTTTTTTTTGCAAAAGTTTGCATAGAAAATATGTCAAAATAACACAACTATCATTGTTCGGGTGAAATTTCAAAGCAGCTTGATACTTATATAAAATCATTGTTTGACATATATAAAATTGATGTCAAAGGATTGACATCATGTTGATTTATGTTTTTACCAAATTATGATGACGATTCAATATCAGTTTTTGATGTCATACTGATGTTGAACTGACACCAGTTTCCCACTGGGTAGTTTATGATTCAAGACACAAATCACAGCCATAATGTGCACAATATTTTAGCTCTACAAAGGCAATAAACTTTCTCTTAACCTCAGTCTGCAGAAAAGCTTTTCATCCTCTCTCCACATCTAGATCTTTGGATTTTCTTCATCCACTGTTGGGATGAAGAGAGAAATTGCAGATGTTCCTGAACACAGCATAATCACTGCGTGAATCCAGGTGGGAAAAGACAATCATTGTTGATCATAATGTCTCTTTCCAAGTCCAAAAGAAAGGATGATTATGAACACAGCATGTTTCAGGAAAGTTGGGAAAACAATTTTTTCTCTGCGGAGTTTAAGGGGAACGCCCCCTGCTCTATATACAAGGAGAAAGTTGTTGTTCTAGAAGGAATATAACCTCAAACAGCATTATTTAACTGAGCAGTATGCCAGGTGTGAGGGAGAAGGGCGGACACAATGAAAAAAAAAAAGAAGCTGTCATCCTGATAAAATTTACTCCAGAGAGCAAAAAAGTAGGCAGATGCAGCACTTGAAGCAAGTCAAACAGTTAGTGAGGTGTTGCCAAAGCAGGGAAAACCATTCACCAAAGGTGAGTTACTGAAAGACTGCATACTGCTAGTTAGACGTAGACTTGCCCCAACACCAACCCCTCTCACACATGTGTCGAATCTTGCAAAATTTTGCAAAAAATGTCTCGGGGGTATCTTTCTTTTTTTCCCTCCAGGTCCCCTCAGGGGCTTAGTACATGTCAAACATTTCTCCTGAGAGTTAAGTCATTTAATAGTCGAGAGAAAAAAAGAAGAAAGTAGATGAGGTAGAGAGGAAAGAAAAAGGACAGTGCACAGTGAGTCAGTTGGAGTGAGAGCAGACGTTTGAAGTGTGGCTGCTGTGTTGTCAGCGCACTGATGTGCTGTGGTGTTTGTTTAGGGGAGCTTTTTGCCTGGAGGTCTCAGCTGGATGTTTTTTTGTGCATGCAGGGATGCCAATCGGCGAGCCGGACTGTGACAAAACACAGAGAGGGAACACTGGAGTTTTTGCTTGAGTCAGTTGACAGCATCCTGAGGAGGTTCTGTCCTTCTTTTACTTTCCGTCTGCTGTCTTTCTCATTCCTCCTGGTGTGTGTTGCAGTCCCCTGGCCTGCTCTTACACATACACATACACAGCTCTTCTTCTCTAAACCAAAGTGGCCATTGTCCCCCTAAAACATAAACTCCTTCACATTTTTCCTCCAGGCTCCAAACTCTGGAACAGGGGCAGAACAGCCTAAACAATGGCTGCTGAATAACCATGCCATTAAAAATGCAGACAGCTCCACAGTAATTGGAAAAGACCTCTAATGAGCAGGGCTGAATGCCTGACCATAGCCTGCCAAGCCTGACGCCGGGGAGTTTGCATTGTGTTGCTCTCACAAGGGACTGGAGGGGATAAATTTAGCTGTGTGCAATGTTACTGTCTGTTGTCATACTGCAGAGGAATTTCCCTATGCACTCTCACTATGCTACAATGGATTGAAGCACATTAAAAGTGAGTTTAATTAACTTTAGTATCACTAAGGGGGTATTGAATTGCGGTGCGGAACCAAAGAAACATATGCACAATAAATAAATCAAAAGCACAATTACAGCAGAACATCCAAGTCACACATTTATTTGCTACATATGAAACAGTACATAAAATATATTTTACAAAACAAAACATACCTTTCCCATTCAAGTTTTTTTTTCTTATAGCTCCATAAAATACTAGCAGCTTTAAACAAAAACAGACAAATAAACCAACACAGAAATGAAGATCAGTGAGAGACCAAAGCTGTTTCCTTCCTCTGTCAGTCTAGATACACTCACACTGGACACAGGAAATATCACCCTCACTTGCATCTCACTGACTCAGATTATTGTGGGGCAGTTCATTTATTTCACTAGTTAAACTCAAAAAAGTGAAAGTCATATTGTGTCACTTTAATTCAGTACACACAGTGGGAAATATTTCAAGCATTTATTTCTTGAGCTGTGACTTTTGTGGTTTACAACTGATAAAAACTGCAAATTCAGTACCTGATTAAATGATAATATTGTGACAAAGTTTAATATTGGTAGCTAATTAAGGCTGCATGACATTATGATGCTGTAGTGTTTTTTTGCGTTGTTTTGTTATTTGTACCATACAAATTGGGATATTTTTACAGTTTTCTTCTCCCTGACTCTCCCTGTCTCTCTCTGCCTCCATGAACACTATCAACTGTACAACGAGTCTTCATCATGCTGATACCTGTATATTATTCATATTGATCTATAATATTTCCTGCAAATGATTCTTCTCACACAAGGTCAGACACTTTAATAACACACTTATGGGCCCATTTCTGCCAGTAAAATAATAAAATTGAACACTTGGCTTTGTTTAGATCCTTTTTGGCCCAAATTAAGTCTAAATTTTGAGGTAAAAAGTCACATGTTGAGGACAAGTCTAAATTGTGAGACAAAAGCTCATGTTATATATAAAAAGAGGCATTTTTTAAGATAATAAATTCAAAATTTTGTGACATTACAGTCATAATTATGGGACATAAAAGCAATTCATAACTTGTCAGCCTCTCCTTCCACCCCCATCTACTTCCCAATGTGGTTCAGTGACCTGTTGGCACTTTCATGGTTGCAGTCAGTGCACTTAATCATCTCCAATCCAGGTGATGTGCTCTGCTGTAAGCTCAGTTTATTGTGTGTGTGTGTGTGTGTGTGTGTGTGTGTGTGTATGCTCTGTGTGTGTTGGTGACTGTATCCACCTGTTGCAGTGTGGCTGAGGCTGCTTCTTGTTGCTGTGGTGGACAGGTTGCTCTGTAGGTTGCTCTCCCTTGTGTCACATCTCTTTAGTAAGGAGCTGTTACCTGCATTTGTGTGTGTGTGTCTGTGATTCACTGCTGCAAATTTATCGTTTTATCTTTGCTCCGATCAATCAGTGCCTCTCATTAAGCTGTCTGTTTGACCTCAGCTCTGCAGCCAATCACTGCTGTTCTGAGGACAGAGCGCAGGATGTTACCAAAAGTTTAGACCATGTAAAAAAAGGACTATGTAATTGAAGGATTGATCCTTTTTGGATTGATCATGAGAGAGTCAGTGAGTGACGGAGAGAGTTACTGTGGAAATGTCTGTTGTTGTCACATGAATTATGTATTTTCACCAACTGAACAAGCATCCGGAGAAGGGCTGAGGATTCAGGCCTGAGGAAGAGGCGTTGTCAGAACTCCTGTCATATGGGGGGGGGGGGTTAACAAGCCTTTATGACGTTCAACCTTCCCTGTACATTGGTTTCTGTATTTGCCTTATATTTTTTATTGGTGTTACCAAGTTAAAATAAATTACCCAAACTTATGGTGCTCTCTTGACTTTTATCTTCTGCGCAGCAGGTTCCTGTCTCCAGTGTTGGCGCTGCTGTTTACCAACCATAACCCAGGTTTGGCTCAGCAGTGTCTCACATCAACATATGTATATGTGGTATACGAGAGCTTCAAAGTGCCCTGTGGACTTTGCCTGCTGTTACAGACAGCTGAACAGCTGGGAGGGGCAAAAGTGTACTGAGAGGTGACACCTAGAATGCCTTTGTGAATTGTAACATCAAAGTTATTGTAACTTTGAGTGACGAGAGAAGCAGTGGACATGAAACTTGGGTGGCACAGGGAGCATTAATGGTTGAAAAACACACCAGTATGAAGGTGTTCAAGAGCGCAGAACTATGAATGGTATCATAGATAGGATACTTTGTGCATGAGTCTAACACCTACAGAGTTTATTGGCTTGAATACCACTCATGATGTACGATAACATGAAGTCGACAGTAAATAACTGCACATTTAAACAACAGTCAGTTCCTGTAATTTCACAGAGTGGATGCTGCAAATATACAGTGATGTACTGGTAACACTGCTGCCAGTAAAAGATTGTATTTTACATTTGTGCAGCAATATACTGTAAATCCCAAAATATATATATATATGTACGTATGTTTGTATGTATACATATACATACATATTTTACAGTAAGACATTACATTACAAATTACAGGCAGCAGTCTCGTTAGTTAATAACTGTGATTTGACATTTAAAATTTTGACAACTGATGTACACAACCAGTGCCTCTTACAACGCACTGGAATGTAAACACTTCTAGATTCAAATATTAATAATAAAAAAAAAGCACTACCACTACTCAAGGTAGTACTGACATAGGTTTTTGGTGACTCATTTGGAATGACTGCCAGCCACCTGTGCTTAACATTGCTAGATAACAAAGGTTAGACTGTGGCCTCCCTGTGTTTTCCATAAATGCTATTTATTAGCATGTCCTCACTTGGAGGAAAGCACAGTGTTGTAAGGGAAATTTTGCTCTCTACCACAGACCTTTGAACACAACTTTTCATACATCTGTAGAAGAGGTTAAAGGGGGGCAATACACGGTATTAAGAACTGGGATATGTAAACTTTTGATCAAGGTCATTTTAGAAATTTTTGTTTGTCATTATTTTTTTAAAAGTGTCAACACAGTTTGTTAATAAATGTCTTCACCCAACCACTAATCATGAGTGACATTTTTTGGGTTATGATTCATATTCTCTGAAAAGGGGCCAAGAAATTCTAAATTCTGGTATGTAAACTTATGAGCACAAATGTAGCTGAGTGGCAGTGGGTAGTGTTGCTGCAGGGACTGTATTTTGGTTCAGGGTCTTTTGACTGGACATGAACAGCTTCTCTTCCATCTCTCAGCTTCAGTATGTGAAATCTACCAATGGTTTTCATCACTCAGAAATTCTCATGATCTGAGCAGGGGGGGAAGCAGGAGGGAGCAGGGGGGGAGCAGGAGGGAGCAGGAGGGAGCAGGGGGGAGCAGGAGGGGGAGAGAGGAGCCGGCCCTGTTAGAAACATAATTAAGCTAGCCAACTGTCATCAGAGAAAAAAAAAATATCAATAGGCTTCTGCCCTCACTTTGAGGGCTGTTCACTTTCAATTTCCTTTTTCTATTTCAGATTATATGATAGCCTCCCCAGTGTGTGCTGGTCCCACTGAGGAAAGTGCCCAGTCCGCCAGTTTCAGTCCAGCCTTGAAGTGTCCTGAGATGACTTGCTGTTAATTGTTGGCCCTTTTACTCTGTTTGTGTTTCTGTGACCTCCACCCCGAGTAATTTCTCTTTCCTTTCTTTGCAGCTGAATCATGTCAGTGACACACCACCCATGTTTCTGAAATCAGTCTCTTTAGGACACAACTCCTCGGAGCAATGATAACCACTCTTCCTGCCTGCAGCACAGCTCAGCAACTCAGCAGTGGTTTCCGGCTCGCTCTGATAAAACTCAGCAGCCTCTACTCATTCAACAAAGAGTGAGGTCGCAACCTGTCTGAGCTTCATTCTGCCTGGCGGCCATGAAGGCCCTGCTGGGTTTCCCTTGGCAGGATCTGTCTGCATTCAGTCTGGCTTTAACTGCAAAATTGCCAATGCAGAACTCCTGACTGAAATGAAATAAAGCAAAGTGGTAAAGAATCATGATGCTGACCCCTCTACACTTTTGAGGATTTGGAGCCCAAGTGGTTGGCTTTGTGTTGTTATGACAGCTGTGTTGAACCTTTAACTGCTCCAAATCACAATAAGATGATAAATATTCCCATTGTTCCCAAAACTTTTAAAGCAATTCATCATGATAAACGCTCTTTTGACCAGCCTCACACATTAGAAGTAGTTACTCTCACTGATGACGTGTAACATGTCAGCACTTCTGAGCAAGATTCATGGGCTTTTCTATGGCTCAAGCAATTAGAGGTAACAAGGACACATACATTTACCATTTAACATTGTCTTGTTTTCTGGAAACAATTAACTCCCCACTTTCATGGTTGCTTAGCAGTCAGACAACTCTGGTTATCAACTCAGCAAGTCAGGCTGGGGTTTCTATGAGACAAGCAAAAAGCAAACTATGATATTAGAGCAGTAAGGACGCCAAACATGCACGCTGAGACCAAAACAGCTGCAGCTGTTGAAAGCAGAAGAAACAGCTGGGAAAAAATCACCCTGTATGAGTGTCTGATGTAAGACTTAATATAAGACTCTGACACTAGCCCCCTAACTCCCTCTCTAATACAGGCCCAAGTAGGTCAGACTAAAACAGGCAATATGTTGTCAGGCTAATCCATTTCATGATTCCTTGTCAGTTTTTGTGGTATTACCTTTTCATCCTTTGCGGTTTTATTCTCAGTTGGCACCCGTGTTTAGATTTATGGTTTCAAAGTCTGATTGCTCAGTGATCTGTTAGTTATCCATAGATGCTCACTAAAACACCTTGTGCATTTGTATGTTGTAAGTTTATTTTGGCTTTAAAGGTTCACAAGGCCGCTGTAACGTTTGAATTGATCAATAAGTTCATAATGTATTAAGTTAGGGATACGAAAGGGAAAAGAACACTTCATGACAGAATATTCTGAAAGATGGTCTTATCATAGTATCTGGGATCCTAAAACTGATTGTGCTGAATAAAATTTACCGTACATTTGTTAATTTCACTGTACTGCAACATACAACCCCAAAAGCAATGAAGTTGGGATGCTCTGTAAAAAGTAAATAATAACAGATGATACAATGATTTGCAAAACCTCTTCAACCTATATTCAATTGAATACACCACAAAGACAAGACAGTCAGTGTTCAAACTGATAAACTTTGTATTTTTTGTGCTTCATAATGTTCCACACATTTTCAATGGGTGACAGGTCTGGACTGCACTCTTTTGCTACAGACCACGCTGTTGTAACAAGTGCAGAATGTGTCTTGGTTTCATTATCTTGCTGAAATAATCAGGGACGTCCCTGAAAAAGATGTTGCTTGAATAGCAGCCTGTGTTGCTCCAAAACCTGGATGTAGCTTTCAGCATTGATGGTGCCATCACTGATGTGTACGTTTCCCATGCCACGGGCACTAACACACCCCCATACCATCACAGATGCTGCTTTTGAACTATACACTGAGAACAATCTGGATGGTCTCTTTCCTCTTTTGCCCGGAGGACACCACATTCATGATTCCCAAAAGCAATTTGAAATGTGGACTCGTCAGACCACAGCAGACTTTTCCACTTTGCCTCAGTCCATCTCAGGTGAGCTCAGGCCCAGAGGAGCCGGCAGCGTTCCTGGATGTTGTTGTTATCTGACTTTGTCTTTGCATGGTAGAGTTTGAACTGTCACTTGTAGATGTAGTGATGAACTGTGTTAACTGACAATGGTTTTCTGAAGTGTTCCTGAGCCCACGTGCTAATATCCTTTACACAATGATGTGGGTTTTTAATGCAGCGCCGCCTGAGGGGTCAAAGGTCACGGCCATTCAATGTTGGTTTTGGGCCTTGCTGCTCACGTGCAGAGATTTCTCCAGATTCTCTGAATCTTTTGATGATATTATGGACTATAGATGATGAAATCCATCAATTCCTGCAGTCGTACGTTGAGAAACATTGTTCTTAAACTGTTGGACTATTTTTTCAAGCAGTTGTTGACAAAGTGGTGAACCTGGCCCCNTCTGACTTTGTCTTTGCATGGTAGAGTTTGAACTGTCACTTGTAGATGTAGTGATGAACTGTGTTAACTGACAATGGTTTTCTGAAGTGTTCCTGAGCCCACGTGCTAATATCCTTTACACAATGATGTGGGTTTTTAATGCAGCGCCGCCTGAGGGGTCAAAGGTCACGGCCATTCAATGTTGGTTTTGGGCCTTGCTGCTCACGTGCAGAGATTTCTCCAGATTCTCTGAATCTTTTGATGTTATTATGGACTGTAGATGATGAAATCCATCAATTCCTGCAGTCGTACGTTGAGAAACATTGTTCTTAAACTGTTGGACTATTTTTTCAAGCAGTTGTTGACAAAGTGGTGAACCTGGCTCCATCTTTGCTTGTGAAGGACTGAGCCTTTTGGGGATGCTCCTTTTATACCCAATCATGACACTCACCTGTTTCCAATCAACCTGTTCATCTGTGGAATGATCCAAACAGCTGTTTTTTCAGCATCAGCAACTTTACCAGACTTTTGTTGCCACTGTTCAAGGTTTTTTTAAACATATTGCAGGTATCAATTTCAAAATGAGCAAATATTTGTGCAAAAACACAATAGTTAATCAGTTTGAATATCTTGTTTTTGTGGTGTATTCAATTGAATATAGGTTGAAGAGGCTTTTCAAACCATTTTATTCTTTGTTTATTTACATTTTACACAACGTCCCAACTTCATTGGAATGTGGGTTGTACTTTAATACAAATCAACACAGACCAGTGAAGGGAGGAACTGCACATGTGTTTTCTGTGTTTACATCCATAGACTGTATAACAGACCGATGTAGTTTCTGTGATGTTGCCTGTCTGTTTGTGAAATTGTGTATGGAGAAAATCTGAAGCAGGAGCCAAATTGGAAATAGGGCGGGCTTTGAGCCCCTCCACCATAGGTGTCAAACTCTGGCCTGTGAGCCAAAGCTGGCCTGCAGTGTAATTACAGCTCTGGAAAAAATTAAGAGATCACTGCAAATGGAGATGCAAATCAGCATCTCTACATATTTGAAAATTTTACTCAAACAATTACCTATAAATAGCAAAATCAAAGTCTCTGAAAAATTTTCAGTGGTCTCTTAATTTTTTCCAGAGCTGTATATTTGGCCCACGAGGCAAAGCAGAGTGACTACTAGAGCCAGCCCGCTGGAATTATACAGCCCATCCACCACTAATACTACAGATCACAGAATTCTCTGTTGGTGTTTTGGTGTGGCTAATCATAGCGACCTCATGCTACTGCTGGGGCTGTTGCCCCTCCCAATCTAGGCAAAAAGAAAGGCAGAAAACTGGAGCTTTCTGGACAGATGGGAGGCACAATATCTGTTTTACCTATTTGTCCTGTATGTTATTATTTGTTAAATGGTTTATTATTATCTTTTTTTTATTATTATTATTTGTAGCCTGTGGAAAAAAGCTTAACCTTGAAATTTAAACCAGAAGGCCACAATTGAAAAATGATTCATCATTTTCTTTCTTTTTTTTTGGATAAGAAATCAATGCCATTGATGCCAATTTTCACTTTATATTTGATTTTGCATGTGTGCAGTATTGAGCTATTTATTGTATAGTCTGGAGCTTTGCTTGTTCCATTTTCAATGTTTAAGTAAAACAATGAAAAGGTTCATTGTTGTATCTGGAGGAAGATTTTTTCAACAAATGCCAATATTGGCCCACAACTTCTCCGAAGTTTTAAGTTTTAAGTGACCTTCAGTGTCCAGAAAGGCATTTTTAAATATTATGTATTTTTATAATTATCATTATTTGTAGTCATATAACTATGTTAAAATTAGAGGACTGTCTTATTAAAGTAATGTATCAAGTCAAAAGGTAACTGAAGTGGTAGTCATGTTCCCTGTGTCCATCGTCAATTGTGCTGACCCTGACAAGAACGCGCTCTGTAAACAGGCGCTTGATGACATAGGAGGGTCATGCATGACTCTGTGTTGGCAATCCTGCTTAAGTCTGTTCCAATATGACCCAAGTCCTCTGACACTCCTCAGCTCTTCTTTCTCTTCTCCATTCTTGGTGTGACAAACAAAGGCAACAACACAGAGGTTGAGTCAACTTTTATACATTCTAACTGGTGTCAGGTGTGATTTCTATATTATCAGCACCTGTTACTCACCACAGCTGAGTTTAAACAAGCATCACCTGCTTGAAATTAAATGATTTGCCCACAATTCTAAAACTGTGCCAACAATTTTGTCAGGTCCAATTTTTGTGTTTTGTGTAAAATTGTGTCCACTTTGGCTTTTTTCTTTACTTTTTTCCAGTGCACATCAAGAAAGTGAACACATTTATACCAAAAAAATTTGTAATTGCAACAATTTCTGAGAGAAGTGGTGTATTTTCTGGAAAAATTCCAGGAGTGCCAATACTTATGTCCATGACTGTATAAAAAACGAAACTGTCAGATGGTACAAACCTGTCATTAGCAGAATGCAGGGCACACACCTTCTGTGAAATAAGACTCAAGTCGACCAGCAACTGAAGAGTTATGGTGAAGACTCTAAAATTAGAGCAGATGGCAGGTCAGATAAGACCACGTTGGAAATGCTTAAAGGCTGTAAAAACCTCACAGTGGTCCTCCAGGCGGCCACTTCAAGAGACTGGCAGGAGAAAGTGTGTGTAAGTGGTGCTGAAAATCAGGCGGAGAGCTGTCATCTGGCTGAGAGCCATGAAGATTGCCTTAAAGGCTACATGTGGGGCAACCATCAACTGAAACTAAACCATGAGCAGAGACAGCTTAAACATCTGGCTTCTCATTCTGTGCTGAGAATCATACATGATAAACAAACACCATTACATGAAGGTGTGGGAGGTTTCGCCTGCTTAGCTTATACACTCCTGGTCAAAATCTTAAGACCAGTTTAAAAATTGCATGAATTTGCATTTTGTACTGTTGTATCTTAAGGAGGTTTTAAGTAGAGCTTCATAATGCAAAAAGAAGAAACGAGGACAAAAGTTTTTAGCAGGAAATTTATTGAAAACAACAATTTAACTGAAATAGTCTGTTCATCAGCTGATGAAAAGTTCAAAAGATCAAAAGTCTGACCTGCCTGCAGTCCAGACCTGTCTCCCACTGAAAATGTCTGGAACATTATGAAGTGTAAAATACCACTGGAGTACCACTGGAATACCAGTGGAGACCTCAGACTGTTGATCAACTGAAGTTGTTCATCAACAAGAATGTGAAAGAATTCCAGCTCCAAAGCTTCAACAATTAGTGTCCTCAGTTCACAAAAACTGAACCAGTGTTGTTAAAGGAAAGAGGATGAAACACGGTGGAATCATGAACCTTTCTCAGCTTTTTAGGTACATGTTTGCAAAAAAGAAAAAAAAAAGAAAAGAAAAGAAAAAACAATAAAGCTCATCAGTTTGAACGAGAAGTATCTTGTCTTTGTGGTGTATTTAAATAAATTTGGGTTAAACAGGAAAATCATTGTAATCTGATTTTATTCATATTTTACTCAACATCCCAACTTGTTGCAAGTGGGGTTGCAAATCTTGTTTTTGTGCTCAGAAGAATCTGACCTGTTCCTTAAGTCAAGAACGCTCTTTCTTCTTCTTTACTTCGAATCCAGTATATTTCATCCAGCTGATATTCTACAGAGAGAGGACGGAGCAAAAACATCTCCTCTTCTTCACATTGGTGACAAATATTAAAGTATCACTGGGGATCAGAACAAATAGAGGAGATTTACACCTCTCTCTCTCTCTCACACACACACACACACACACACACACACACACAAACACACACACGCACACACACACACACAGAGCTCTTGAAAGCTGAAAAAGATACAAATCAGGCATCAGTACCGATGCAGCATAACGATCGGGTACAGATTCACTGCCCTCAGCAGCCATAAAATACCTCCATTTTCATTAACCCTGATGTGAACCTGCGGAACAAGAAAGAGGGGACTTAATCGTGACAGCAGGGTGGACAGCCAAATTTACAGTTTTGCCTTTTAAATGTTTTATGGCTCCAAGTTCCTCCCAGACATCCAGTCATCCAATCGAGGCTTTCATAATTCATATCTGCTCTGACACGGATCGTGTTCCCCGTGTAGCGTGGTCAAACAGCCGACACAGACGTGTACAGATGCAAAGAGAAAAAACACTGGCGTCTAATATTTAACCTGAGTTCATCCACAGTCCTCTCCCAAAGACACTCTATTTAACGGTTCCATTAAACACAAGTGGGCCTGTGAAATCTGATGATTTATTCATAACTGAGCACAGAAGAAAACCAGCCCAGAGCATTTTTCCCCCAAACGACATCATGATCATTCTTACTCAACATCTCCACACCAGAAAAGGATATTTCTTCATAACACTGCTGAGCAGTTACTAATCACATAGATCTGACTGCATGGATGTAGGAAAGGATTAATATGAGTCTGTATGCGGATCTTTAGACATCCCGTCATTTTTTTTCTTTTTTACTTAACTGGATTATTATCATCCTCTTTAGCAGCATGAAACCGCCTTATAGATTCACAGATAGACATTTTCCCACAGACAGGCCCGGCCTGTATTGTCTTCCCCTCTTCTCCCAGTCCAATCATCTTCTCTCCCTCTGCTGATCTAGTTCTTCTTTCCCTCCATGCATGTACCCATCTTTCCATCTCAATCCATTCTCAAAATTAATCTATTTAATAGGTCGAGCCCCGGTGCAGCTGAGCAGAACAAAGCCTGCTAAAATGCCTAACAAAAGGGACATGCAGACCACAGCCATGCATGCACATGCTCTCAGGGACACTGTGAAAAAATATCCTGTTGTTTTCAAGGAAAAAAAATAACTGGCAGCTGTGGTTGCCAAGGAAATTTTGTAATATATGAAGTAAATTGATGGCAACTTTACAGAACAATCTGTCAATTTTACAGTTTAAAAATGTTACTTTTAACAAAATAATTAAATTTTAAACTGGTAAAATCCACATCTATTTTTTACTGAATTAGCATGACCACAATGCTGTTTGTACTATTTGCTTTGGATACATTCTTGTTGGGAATTTAGTTTGGTTTATTTGCACCCACTTAATTTTTTCAATGCTTTCTACACATTTTCTCTATCGTTCCCTAAGCATGTCAGTTACAGTTTCTCAAGTTATTCTGTAAATCTACTGAATTCTTTCATCCAGATATAATTAAAAATATTGTTTACTTCTCCTCATTATCAAAGATGTATTGGATTTAATTTCAAAGTTTTAAATTCTACACAACATTTTTAAGTGTAAAAATATTTTACAAATTAAATAATTTACAAGGCAGTAATACATTTCAGTGTAACCGTAAACAAATAGTACAAATAGCATTGTGGTCATGCTAATTCAGCAGCCAGTAGCCGTTGATTTTACCTGTTTATTTTTCTTTAATTAATGGTAACAGTTTTAAATTTTAAAAATGACTGGCTGTTATGGAAGCAGTTTACAGATTTACTGTATACTATCAAGAGCACACTGTTGATAGTTTTACCTGTTCTATATTTTTAACATCATGCTCCTCTAAAAATGCAACTTTGTGTTGCATAACAATCAACAGATTCATACTGCAAATTTCAAATTGCACAACCTCAATGACTGTAGTTTGCCCAAATAAAACTGTAAAAACTAAGGTTTTTAGACATTTTTAATATTACAGTATTTCCCTCTGAAATGTATGGCTATTTATTTGTTCTACAGTAGATTGTTATCATTTTAAATCATTTATGGTAATAGTCAAAGTTTTCTCCAGGTTCACAATGAATTTTTAGTCAATGATTTTTTTTTTTAATTTGGTAAAATTATATTTTTGGTTTTACAGTTCTAAATTGTTGCATTTTGACTGTGGTTTGCTGAGTTTTTACTAACTTTTTTAACAGTTTACACTGTAAAAAAAGTATGTAAAATTAACAGGGAAGTGCTGTAAAACTGCAACAGCAAAAATGTGTAAATTGAAAAAACAAAACAGTGATTAATTTACATTTATAGTTTGTAAAATACCAGATCTAACAGAACTGTTAATTTTAAAGTAAAGTAAGTAAGTTAAACAATCATATTTCTTAGTACATTTTACAGATCTGTGTAATTACAGCACTTATGAAAAGGCAATACAATAGTGTTAAAATTAAACATGATACTGGCACAATTAAAACTGTGCTTTCTGTTAATGATGTTTATTTTCTATACAGAAATAAACAGTTTAAATTTTTTTATTCATATGGTAAATTTTAAAGATACAAATATGTTCAAAACAGTTAAATTATGTTACTATGAAGGATATAATTTCACACATATGAATGAGTATCGGTTGCTGTTGAAGGAAACAATATAGTGTGTGTGTGTTCACTCTTCACTTATTGCACTCCACTTAAGGGTTGCATACATAAACGAGCAGCTGGGCTCAGCTCTGAGAGCATCACTCTGCTGCTTTTCATTTGCTGTGATGATCCTGCACCAAAAAAAGACAACAAATTAGATTTATGTGTCCTGTGGTTGAACTGGCTAACCCTGTCATAGCACTCTCTTAATTAGCAGGAAGATCTAAGCGAGTGGCAAGGCAGGGCATGATGGGATTGACTAGTTGAGGGGGTGACGGGTAAAGGCTTTACCCTCTATTACTCATCTGCCAGCGCTTGTATCAGGGGATGATACGAAGGGAAATGGAGCACATTGAAGCTCACATCTTCCTCCTCTATCTAGGATTCACAGAGATTGCACTCAGGAAATATTCCCAACATGCATATTTTCTCTGCATCAGGTCTGCAGCAGGAAGACAGATGCTTCTTCTTTGCCTTTTTTTAGAAGTCGACTTAAATGATGCTATTATCATGTTATTTATTTCCTGACTATAATTTGTTTCAAAGCTTACGAAACAGTGTTTTCCAGACATTTCCAGAAATCTCCCTGCTTGTACTCTACTCTCACATAAAACTGACTTCATCATATCGCAGTCTTTATTTTCAGTCATTAATTCTCAAACACTTGCGCACTCTATCCTTCCGTGCTCGTGCAAGTTGCCTTGATCCTAGCAGGAAGCATGTAAGGGTGAGATGGCATCAATCATTGTATCATCAGTCTCAGTGTGATCTCTGTCTAATGAGCCTGGAAACAGCTGCTCACACATGCTTTTCTAAATAATAGATGCAGTGGGCCACTGCTTCCACCACTCATCATCCTCTAGCTTTGGTTTGCGCTAAGAATGAATTGGCTGGAGGGAAGTAAGGAAACGAATCATCGCTGTTCGATAGCTACTACACAGTGGATCTCTGTTATTCTGGCCTGGTCTCTTTGATGTGAAGTTACTGGATGAACGTTTTTTCAGGAACTGGTCGACTTGAGTCAAGATCAGGATTCAAGACATAAGAGACAGTCATTTTTACATTTTAAAGAATTTACCTTAGTCTGGTGGAGTAAAAGTGGATTCAAAAACAGATAGTATGAATACAAACATATTACAAATATAAAAACAGAAGTGTTGGTGAACTAAAATAAGCTCACATTTGTACAAAAAAGACTGGTTGTTAAGTTTGAGGTGTTCATGACTGTGCAAATAAAAAGTTGTGCATGAATCTATATGAGAAGTCACTCTCATGGAATTTTCCTAATTCCTTATTATTCTACACAATTATTACCTTAATTTCCTCTGTATGTCTCAAACATAGACACAGCCCTGTATTTGGCCTTGGATACACACATTCCCGTATTCTTCCAAAGTGAGGACTGTTTCTCTTGTATCAGGATGAGAGGGACATCCTAAGCTGAACTCATTGGTCTCCTAAATAGACATAACAACCTTCAGAAATGATAAATACTGAATACACAGAGAGGTCTGGCAGAATTGACTCTGCACTACACTGCGCATCCAAGTGTACTGTCAGTCTCTTCTCCTTGATCAAGCTACATAAACCTTTTCAATTTAAGTCATCTGAGTCTCCTGAGTTTTCTTCGTCAAGTGGTCAAGCTTCCAGAAAATTCCTCAACAGTCACCTTCTCTGCTAAGCCAATCATACGCTGCAGCCTGGCCCGACCTTGACTGTGGCAGCATCCTTCCAAATGGTGATGGAGGACTGAGGATGGACTCAGGGACAGAGGTGTAGAAGTGCACCATGGTGACCTGAAGCTGATATTCAGCTTCTACCTCAGGTCCTGGGAAAGGATGGTCCCCAGAAAACAGAGGGACCACAGTATCAACCTGGGAGTCACCCAGGGTGTTACAAATGTTACAGCAGGCTCATCAACACGAAGAAATGTTCCCATCCCTGTGATAGGTAGTTTCCATGACTGTCTCTACACATGGAGACTCAGTGTGCTCTGGTGAGTCAGGGTTGACCACTGACAGCTTGAGAGTGATGTGGAATCTTGTCCCAACAACACTAGAAACTGCCGAGAAGTGTTGCTAAACAGCCTGTAAAGGTATACAGAGGCAAATGTAGCCTCAGATTAATGCACAACGACTGACTTAACTGCTCCCTTCACAACGATAGAGCACAGATACACTCGCTCTGCTCCACAGTTTGGGGTGCATTTAAACTTTGGTACATGCTTTATGAATTAGACTGCTTTTTGTCTGGTTTGTACAGCTTTAGCAGACACAGGGTCTCAGTTCTTGGAGAGGATGCTTGAACTGCAGGCAATAAAAAACAGCAGTGTCTCTTTCTGCTTTTTGAGTCCTCAAATATTGCTCAAACCTATTTATACTCCTGTCATCCATCTGCCCTGGATGTTCAGCACCGGTTAGTGGTTTCTTCATGCTGCAGGCCTCGGTGCAGAGGAGGGCTCTTGGTTTTATCTCCCTTTAGCATGAGTAGGAGGTGGGTTATGTTTGCTTTATNTCTGACTTTGTCTTTGCATGGTAGAGTTTGAACTGTCACTTGTAGATGTAGTGATGAACTGTGTTAACTGACAATGGTTTTCTGAAGTGTTCCTGAGCCCACGTGCTAATATCCTTTACACAATGATGTGGGTTTTTAATGCAGCGCCGCCTGAGGGGTCAAAGGTCACGGCCATTCAATGTTGGTTTTGGGCCTTGCTGCTCACGTGCAGAGATTTCTCCAGATTCTCTGAATCTTTTGATGATATTATGGACTATAGATGATGAAATCCATCAATTCCTGCAGTCGTACGTTGAGAAACATTGTTCTTAAACTGTTGGACTATTTTTTCAAGCAGTTGTTGACAAAGTGGTGAACCTGGCCCCACCTTTGCTTGTGAAGGACTGAGCCTTTTGGGGATGCTCCTTTTATACCCAATCATGACACTCACCTGTTTCCAATCAACCTGTTCATCTGTGGAATGATCCAAACAGCTGTTTTTTCAGCATCAGCAACTTTACCAGACTTTTGTTGCCACTGTTCAAGGTTTTTTTTAAACATATTGCAGGTATCAATTTCAAAATGAGCAAATATTTGTGCAAAAACACAAAAGTTAATCAGTTTGAATATCTTGTTTTTGTGGTGTATTCAATTGAATATAGGTTGAAGAGGCTTTTCAAACCATTTTATTCTTTGTTTATTTACATTTTGCACAACGTCCCAACTTCATTGGAATGTGGGTTGTACTTTAATACAAATCAACACAGACCAGTGAAGGGAGGAACTGCACATGTGTTTTCTGTGTTTACATCCATAGACTGTATAACAGACCGATGTAGTTTCTGTGATGTTGCCTGTCTGTTTGTGAAATTGTGTATGGAGAAAATCTGAAGCAGGAGCCAAATTGGAAATAGGGCGGGCTTTGAGCCCCTCCACCATAGGTGTCAAACTCTGGCCTGCGAGCCAAAGCTGGCCTGCAGTGTAATTACAGCTCTGGAAAAAATTAAGAGACCACTGCAAATGGAGATGCAAATCAGCATCTCTACATATTTGAAAATTTTACTCAAACAATTACCTATAAATAGCAAAATCAAAGTCTCTGAAAAATTTTCAGTGGTCTCTTAATTTTTTCCAGAGCTGTATATTTGGCCCACGAGGCAAAGCAGAGTGACTACTAGAGCCAGCCCGCTTGAATTATACAGCCCATCCACCACTAATACTACAGATCACAGAATTCTCTGTTGGTGTTTTGGTGTCGCCAATCATAGCGACCTCATGCTACTGCTGGGGCTGTTGCCCCTCCCAACCTAGGCAAAAAGAAAGGCAGAAAACTGGAGCTTTCTGGACAGATGGGAGGCAGAATATCTGTTTTACCTATTTGTCCTGTATGTTATTATTTGTTAATTGGTTTATTATTATCTTTTTTTATTATTATTATTATTTGTAGCCTGTGGAAAAAAGCTTAACCTTGAAATTTAAACCAGAAGGCCACGATTGAAAAATGATTCATCATTTTCTTTCTTTTTTTTTGGATAAGAAATCAATGCCATTGATGCCAATTTTCACTTTATATTTGATTTTGCATGTGTGCAGTATTGAGCTATTTATTGTATAGTCTGGAGCTTTGCTTGTTCCATTTTCAATGTTTAAGTAAAACAATGAAAAGGTTCATTGTTGTATCTGGAGGAAGATTTTTTCAACAAATGCCAATATTGGCCCACAACTTCTCCGAAGTTTGAAGTTTTAAGTGACCTTCAGTGTCCAGAAAGGCATTTTTAAATAAAATGTATTTTTATAATTATCATTATTTGTAGTCATATAACTACGTTAAAATTAGAGGACTGTCTTATTAAAGTAATGTATCAAGTCAAAAGGTAACTGAAGTGGTAGTCATGTTCCCTGTGTCCATCGTCCATTGTGCTGACCCTGACAAGAACGCGCTCTGTAAACAGGCGCTTGATGACATAGGAGGGTCATGCATGACTCTGTGTTGGCAATCCTGCTTAAGTCTGTTCCAATATGACCCAAGTCCTCTGACACTCCTCAGCTCTTCTTTCTCTTCTCCATTCTTGGTGTGACATACAAAGGCAACAACACAGAGGTTGAGTCAACTTTTATACATTCTAACTGGTGTCAGGTGTGATTTCTATATTATCAGCACCTGTAACTCACCACAGCTGAGTTTAAACAAGCATCACCTGCTTGAAATTAAATGATTTGCCCACAATTCTAAAAGGGTGCCAACAATTTTGTCAGGTCCAATTTTTGTGTTTTGTGTAAAATTGTGTCCACTTTGGCTTTTTTCTTTACTTTTTTTCCAGTGCACATCAAGAAAGTGAACACATTTATACCAAAAAAATTTGTAATTGCAACAATTTCTGAGAGAAGTGGTGTATTTTCTGGAAAAATTCCAGGAGTGCCAATACTTATGTCCATGACTGTATAAAAAACGAAACTGTCAGATGGTACAAACCTGTCATTAGCAGAATGCAGGGCACACACCTTCTGTGAAATAAGACTCAAGTCGACCAGTAACTGAAGAGTTATGGTGAAGACTCTAAAATTAGAGCAGATGGCAGGTCAGATAAGACCACGTTGGAAATGCTTAAAGGCTGCAAAAACCTCACAGTGGTCCTCCAGGCAGCCACTTCAAGAGACTGGCAGGAGAAAGTGTGTGTAAGTGGTGCTGAAAATCAGGCGGAGAGCTGTCATCTGGCTGAGAGCCATGAAGATTGCCTTAAAGGCTACATGTGGGGCAACCATCAACTGAAACTAAACCATGAGCAGACACAGCTTAAACATCTGGCTTCTCATTCTGTGCTGAGAATCATACATGATAAACAAACATCATTACATGAAGGTGTGGGAGGTTTCGCCTGCTGAGCTTATACACTCCTGGTCAAAATCTTAAGACCAGTTTAAAAATTGCATGAATTTGCATTTTGTACTGTTGTATCTTAAGGAGGGTTTAAGTAGAGCTTCATAATGCAAAAAGAAGAAACGAGGACAAAAGTTTTGAGCAGGAAATTTATTGAAAACAACAATTTAACTGAAATAGTCTGTTCATCAGCTGATGAAAAGTTCAAAAGATCAAAAGTCTGACCTGCCTGCAGTCCAGACCTGTCTCCCACTGAAAATGTCTGGAACATTATGAAGTGTAAAATACCACAGTGGAGACCTCAGACTGTTGAGCAACTGAAGTTGTTCATCAACAAGAATGTGAAAGAATTCCAGCTCCAAAGCTTCAACAATTAGTGTCCTCAGTTCACAAAAACTGAACCAGTGTTGTTAAAGGAAAGAGGATGAAACACGGTGGAATCATGAACCTTTCTCAGCTTTTTAGGTACATGTTTGCAAAAAAGAAAAAAAAAAGAAAAAAAAGAAAAGAAAAGAAAAAACAATAAAGCTCATCAGTTTGAACGAGAAGTATCTTGTCTTTGTGGTGTATTGAAATAAATAAAGGTTAAACAGGAAAATCATTGTAATCTGATTTTATTCATATTTTACTCAACATCCCAACTTGTTGCAAGTGGGGTTGCAAATCTTGTTTTTGTGCTCAGAAGAATCTGACCTGTTCCTTAAGTCAAGAACGCTCTTTCTTCTTCTTTACTTCGAATCCAGTATATTTCATCCAGCTGATATTCTACAGAGAGAGGACGGAGCAAAAACATCTCCTCTTCTTCACATTGGTGACAAATATTAAAGTATCACTGGGGATCAGAACAAATAGAGGAGATTTACACCTCTCTCTCTCTCACACACACACACACAAACACACACACGCACACACACACACACACACACAGAGCTCTTGAAAGCTGAAAAAGATACAAATCAGGCATCAGTACCGATGCAGCATAACGATCGGGTACAGATTCACTGCCCTCAGCAGCCATAAAATACCTCCATTTTCATTAACCCTGATGTGAACCTGCAGAACAAGAAAGAGGGGACTTAATCGTGACAGCAGGGTGGACGGCCAAATTTACAGTTTTGCCTTTTAAATGTTTTATGGCTCCAAGTTCCTCCCAGACATCCAGTCATCCAATAGAGGCTTTCATAATTCATATCTGCTCTGACACGGATCGTGTTCCCCGTGTAGCGTGGTCAAACAGCCGACACAGACGTGTACAGATGCAAAGAGAAAAAACACTGGCATCTAATATTTAACCTGAGTTCATCCACAGTCCTCTCCCAAAGACACTCTATTTAACGGTTCCATTAAACACAAGTGGGCCTGTGAAATCTGATGATTTATTCATAACTGAGCACAGAAGAAAACCAGCCCAGAGCATTTTTCCCCCAAACGACATCATGATCATTCTTACTCAACATCTCCACACCAGAAAAGGATATTTCTTCATAACACTGCTGAGCAGTTACTAATCACATAGATCTGACTGCATGGATGTAGGAAAGGATTAATATGAGTCTGTATGCGGATCTTTAGACATCCCGTATTTTTTTTTCTTTTTTACTTAACTGGATTATTATCATCCTCTTTAGCTGCATGAAACCGCCTTATAGATTCACAGATAGACATTTTCCCACAGACAGGCCCGGCCTGTATTGTCTTCCCCTCTTCTCCCAGTCCAATCATCTTCTCTCCCTCTGCTGATCTAGTTCTTCTTTCCCTCCATGCATGTACCCATCTTTCCATCTCAATCCATTCTCAAAATTAATCTATTTAATAGGTCGAGCCCCGGTGCAGCTGAGCAGAACAAAGCCTGCTAAAATGCCTAACAAAAGGGACATGCAGACCATAGCCATGCATGCACATGCTCCCAGGGACACTGTGAAAAAAATATCCTGTTGTTTTCAAGGAAAAAAAATAACTGGCAGCTGTGGTTGCCAAGGAAATTTTGTAATATATGAAGTAAATTGATGGCAACTTTACAGAACAATCTGTCAATTTTACAGTTTAAAACTGTTTCTTTTAACAAAATAATTAAATTTTAAACTGGTTAAATCCACATCTATTTTTTACTGAATTAGCATGACCACAATGCTGTTTGTACTATTTGCTTTGGATACATTCTTGTTGGGAATTTAGTTTGGTTTATTTGCACCCACTTAATTTTTTCAATGCTTTCTACACATTTTTTCTATCGTTCCCTAAGCATGTCAGTTACAGTTTCTCAAGTTATTCTGTAAATCTACTGGATTCTTTCATCCAGATATAATTAAAAATATTGTTTACTTCTCCTCATTATCAAAGATGTATTGGATTTAATTTCAAAGTTTTAAATTCTACACAACATTTTTGAGTGTAAAAATATTTTACAAATTAAATAATTTACAAGGCAGTAATACATTTCAGTGTAACCGTAAACAAGTAGTACAAATAGCATTGTGGTCATGCTAATTCAGCAGCCAGTAGCCGTTGATTTTACCTGTTTATTTTTCTTTAATTAATGGTAACAGTTTTAAATTTTAAAAATGACTGGCTGATATGGAAGCAGTTTACAGATTTACTGTATACTATCAAGAGCACACTGTTGATAGTTTTACCTGCTCTATATTTTTAACATCATGCTCCTCTAAAAATGCAACTTTGTGTTGCATAACAATCAACAGATTCATACTACAAATTTCAAATTGCACAACCTCAATGACTGTAGTTTGCCCAAATAAAACTGTAAAAACTAAGGTTTTTAGACATTTTTAATATTACAGTATTTCCCTCTGAAATGTATGGCTATTTATTTGTTCTACAGAAGATTGTTATCATTTTAAATCATTTATGGTAATAGTCAAAGTTTTCTCCAGGTTCACAATGAATTTTTAGTCAATGATTTATTTATTTTTTGGTAAAATAATATTTTTGGTTTTACAGTTCTAAATTGTTGCATTTTGACTGTGGTTTGCTGAGTTTTTGCTAACTTTTTTAACAGTTTATACTGTAAAAAAAAGTATGTAACATTAACAGGGAAGTGCTGTAAAACTGCAACAGCAAAAATGTGTAAATTGAAAAAACAAAACAGTGATTAATTTACATTTATAGTTTGTAAAATACCAGACCTAACACAACTGTTAATTTCAAAGTAAGTACATGGTTAAACAATCATTTTTCTTTGTACATTTTACGGATCAGTGTAATTACAGCACTTACAATACAATAGTGTTAAAATTACAACATGATACTGGCACAATTAAAATTATGCTTTCTGTCAATGAGGTTTATTTTCTATACAGAAATAAACAGTTTACATTTTTTTATTCATATGGTAAATTTTAAAGATATGAATATGTTCAAAACAGTTAAATTATGTTACTATGAAGGATATAATTTCACATACATATGAATGAGCATCGGTTGCTGTTGAAGAAAACAATACAGTGTGTGTGTGTTCACTCTTCACTTATTGCACTCCACTTAATGGTTGCATACATAAACGAGCAGCTGGGCTCAGATCTGAGAGCATCACTCTGCTGCTTTTCATTTGCTGTGATGATCCTGCACCAAAAAAAGACAACAAATTAGATTTATGTGTCCTGTGGTTGAACTGGCTAACCCTGTCATAGCACTCTCTTAATTAGCAGGAAGATCTAAGCGAGTGGCAAGGCAGGGCATGATGGGATTGACTAGTTGAGGGGGTGACGGGTAAAGGCTTTACCCTCTATTACTCATCTGCCAGCGCTTGTATCAGGGGATGATACGAAGGGAAATGGAGCACATTGAAGCTCACATCTTCCTCCTCTATCTAGGATTCACAGAGATAGCACTCAGGAAATATTCCCAACATGCATATTTTCTCTGCATCAGGTCTGCAGCAGGAAGACAGATGCTTCTTCTTTGCCTTTTTTTAGAAGACGACTTAAATGATGCTATTATCATGTTATTTATTTCCTGACTATAATTTGTTTCAAAGCTTACGAAACAGTGTTTTCCAGACATTTCCAGAAATCTCCCTGCTTGTACTCTACTCTCACATAAAACTGACTTCATCATATCGCAGTCTTTATTTTCAGTCATTAATTTTCAAACACTTGCGTACTCTATCCTTCCGTGCTCGTGCAAGTTGCCTTGATCCTAGCAGGAAGCATGTAAGGGTGAGATGGCATCAATCATTGTATCATCAGTCTCAGTGTGATCTCTGTCTAATGAGCCTGGAAACAGCTGCTCACACATGCTTTTCTGAATAATAGATGCAGTGGGCCACTGCTTCCACCACTCATCATCCTCTAGCTTTGGTTTGCGCTAAGAATGAATTGGCTGGAGGGAAGTAAGGAAACGAATCATCGCTGTTCGATAGCTACTACACAGTGGATCTCTGTTATTCTGGCCTGGTCTCTTTGATGTGAAGTTACTGGATGAACGGTTTTTCAGGAACTGGTCGACTTGAGTCAAGATCAGGATTCAAGACATAGGAGACAGTCATTTTTACATTTTAAAGAATTTACCTTAGTCTGGTGGAGTAAAAGTGGATTCAAAAACAGATAGTATGAATACAAACATATTACAAATATAAAAACAGAAGTGTTGGTGAACTAAAATAAGCTCACATTTGTACAAAAAAGACTGGTTGTTAAGTTTGAGGTGTTCATGACTGTGCAAATAAAAAGTTGTGCATGAATCTATATGAGAAGTCACTCTCATGGAATTTTCCTAATTCCTTATTATTCTACATAATTATTACCTTAATTTCCTCTGTATGTCTCAAACATAGTCACAGCCCTGTATTTGGCCTTAGATACACACATTCCCGTATTCTTCCAAAGTGAGGACTGTTTCTCTTGTATCAGGATGAGAGGGACATCCTAAGCTGAACTCATTGGTCTCCTAAATAGACATAACAACCTTCAGAAATGATAAATACTGAATACACAGAGAGGTCTGGAAGAATTGACTCTGCACTACACTGCGCATCCAAGTGAACTGTCTGTCTCTTCTCCTTGATCAAGCTACATAAACCTTTTCAATTTAAGTCATCTGAGTCTCCTGAGGTTTCTTCGTCAAGTGGTCAAGCTTCCAGAAAATTCCTCAACAGTCACCTTCTCTGCTAAGCCAATCATACGCTGCACCCTGGCCCGACCTTGACTGTGGCAGCATCCTTCCAAATGGTGATGGAGGGCTGAGGATGGACTCAGGGACAGAGGTGTAGAAGTGCACCATGGTGACCTGAAACTGATATTCAGCTTCTACCTCAGGTCCTGGGAAAGGATGGTCCCCAGAAAACAGAGGGACCACAGTATCAACCTGGGAGTCACCCAGGGTGTTACAAATGTTACAGCAGGCTCATCCACATGAAGAAATGTTCCCATCCCTGTGATAGGTAGTTTCCATGACTGTCTCTACACATGGAGACTCAGTGTGCTCTGGTGAGTCAGGGTTGACCACTGACAGCTTGAGAGTGATGTGGAATCTTGTCCCAACAACACTAGAAACTGCCGAGAAGTGTTGCTAAACAGCCTGTAAAGGTATACAGAGGCAAATGTAGCCTAAGATTAATGCACAACGACTGACTTAACTGCTCCCTTCACAACGATAGAGCACAGATACACTCGTTCTGCTCCACAGTTTGGGGTGCATTTAAACTTTGGTACATGCTTTATGAATTAGACTGCTTTTTGTCTGGTTTGTACAGCTTTAGCAGACACAGGGTCTCAGTTCTTGGAGAGGATGCTTGAACTGCAGGCAATAAAAAACAGCAGTGTCTCTTTCTGCTTTTTGAGTCCTCAAATATTGCTCAAACCTATTTATACTCCTGTCATCCATCTGCCCTGGATGTTCAGCACCGGTTAGTGGTTTCTTCATGCTGCAGGCCTCGGTGCAGAGGAGGGCTCTTGGTTTTATCTCCCTTTAGCATGAGTAGGAGGTGGGTTATGTTTGCTTTATGCTGCATGAAGATTCAATAATCCATTCGTGGAAGAAAAGGTTAGAAAGCGAACAGACAAGCTTCATCGAGAAGTGGTCTCTAGATTACATTCCTCAGAGTCAGATGTCATTAGAGTGGACTCTTCAAAGGGCAGGAGGGCACTGAAGTGGGCTGTTTCATAGAGTTGCATGCATAGATGGACAGAGTGGACACCCACAAACACAGAGAGGAATCTAGTCCTTCTTGGTAGTTGCCAATTCTGTAACAGGTGTTAGACATGCTTTACACCTTTTTTTCTGAAATATTTGTGACATGTTGCAACATATTTGCAACATATTTATGACATACAAAATGAACCATCACCAGATCAGTGTCTTCCTGTTGATGTAAAGTGTTCTTACATGTCTATATGTTGCTTTCCTCAGAGGCTCAGAGGAATTCAGCAGCCTTTATCCGCTGCTCTGGCCTTGATTCTGCTGGCGTTGCTCTAAAGTGGTGTGTACAAAGACATGATCAGAGCTCAGTGATTAAAGAACCAGGAAGCAGGATGAGTCAAGCAACTTCAAAGCTCCAGATTTCACCTGCTTATTGAAGAATAATGTAAAGATGCGACAGGCAGCTGTGTCTTGAGAAGAATTACAACTGTAGTCATTTCAAACTCTTGGAGTGTGACTGAATTAAAGCTGCAAAAGAGCAACCACTACAAGAATGAACAACAACAACTTGAATCTGTTTTGTGAATTGCTTTTAATGCATTGGCTGCCCACTGAGTTGAGCATGTTGACAATCTTTCATTTTAAAGACCTATAGAATTGTATGCTTTGTAGCTATGTTAACATTGAAATCACCCCAAAAAAAGGAGTATGCTCTATTCTTCCATCAGGAAAAAAAAAAAAAAAAGTTTGTCCACTACCTTTTTCTGTGCTGTAGAAACCAGCAGTAGAACACAGGTTGGTTTCACCAAAATCACCTGTTCTTCACCAAAAAACATAACATAACTCATAACAAATGCATTTTTCCTGGTACAATTAAAGAATATGAGATACTTTTTCTCAATATGTTGAAAAATATTCTCATATTAAGTAAAGATGAATGCCATTATCTTGACATCATGGTACACTGGAAGAAAAAAGCCACTCAAGAAATACATCAAAAAATGAATGCAAGATAATTTTGCTAGTAATCAGCAGAGAAAACAAAATCTCCCAATGGAAGAAGTGAAAATTCTCTTGGTCAGAGATCTTAAAATAAGACATTAGATTTAAGCCTAACTAGAAAAGAAAGATCTTGAAAATAACTAGGAAAACTCATTTTAGCCATATTTTCTTGTCTTGAGAAGTTTTGTCTTGTAATAAGCTTATAATGAGCAGCAGATACAAACAAAAATGTAAGGTAACTGTCTTGTATCAAGTGTGATGAGATATTTTGACTAGAAATTAGAATAATATACTTGGTAAGATATTAACTTTTTTTTTGCAGTGTAGCAACAGCTGTTGTTGTCTCTCTCTTCTCATAATCTTTGCTGATCTTTCATCCAAATAGAGCAGCACTGCCACCTACAGGAGTCAGTTTGACCGTGCACCAGTTTTTAAGCCTGGTGTTGATGGATAAGCTCAGCCACACCGTGCCCTGGCCCAACCCAATGAAAACATGATTGTAGACATTAATGACAGTCAGCAGATGAAATCAAATTGATGGTGATAGATGTCAATCGCAGCCAAAGAATTAATATTACAAGGACTGGGTTTCCGGTATTACCAGAAAGCTGTAATTCAATGATATAACTAACGTTTTGAATACAGACTATAAATTAACTGAATCAGACGTGAGGACTCAAATGCATGAAACTGAGGCAGGGAATCAGTCAAGAAGTTTTAATAAAACAACAAAGTTACCAGCAAAAACACAACCAAAGGCCAGATCAAAATCCCAACAAAAGGTGCAGAAAATGGCTGGAATACTAAATAAAGATCACATTAAGTCTCTCTTCAAAACTGGACGGAGAAAACACCAACCAAGACGAGACAAGCTGCCAAACTGGCACAGCACAGAAATACAGACACTAAATACACACAGGGTAAGGGACACAGCTGAAAACAATGAGGGGGAGAAAGTAGTTTAACAACATGACAACAATGAAACAGGAAGTAAAAGAAATAGGAAACCCTGAGAAATGACTACAAAATAAAAAAAGTAAAAGAAGCAGGAACCAGACATGACATGATACAAAGTACGTACAGAAGGAAATACTGCATCAACAGTTTCTGGATGAACTAACAACCTTTACCACTTTGACTTAATCAGGTCTGTTTTAGAGGAAATATGAACATTTCCCAGCACTTTGTCTCCATGTGTACGTCTACATGTTACAGCCAACCATTCTTGGTTTGTCATCAGAGCAGCCCCTGAAGACATTACCAGTCATCTTGCCTCCCCCGTGCTGCCTGCTGCCATGCCACACATTCTACACCAATTCTCCTGAGAACTCCCACAGAGTCAAAGCACTGGCTGGGAGCTGCCAGTGTCTCTGAGATCCACAACCTCAACTCCAGTGAAGTTGGGACGTTGTATAAAATGTAAATAAAAATAGAATTCAATCTTCATGCAAATCCTGTTTAAGCTGTACTCAATTAAGAACTCCACAAAGATAAGGTATTTTTCGTTCAAATTGATCAACTTAATAGTTTTTTTTCTGTTTTGTTTTGTTTTTTGCAAACATTCACTCATTTTGAATTTGAAGCCTACAACACACATTATATTAGCTCTGAAAGAGATGTCTTGCCCAACAATGTTTTGAGAACGTTGACAGCTTGTCAAATGTTTGTTTTTATTTCTGCTTCAAGGCCAATTTGGAAACCAGGTATATCCTCCCTGGTTCTGACAATGTACCAGCCCATGAAAGCAGTGGGACAGTTTTCACTGTAAAATGATATCAATTGCTGGGTTATATACAATTGTTTTGTGGGCTTTGAATTTGACGCCCTGTACTATGGTTTAAATTTTTCTTAGTGTTGTCGTTCATTTTTACTGCTAGTATAGAAATCACACAGTATGATGTTACCTCATTAGACATTTGCATTCTTGTGTTTATGATTAGGCAGTGTGTACATTCCAAATGTTGAGAGAGATGTGTTTTTCCCTCATGACAGCTTCTTTTCAAAACACTTACAGAACACTTAAAGAATTAGCAGTTCAATAAACAGCCTATGTTATGAATCTTTTGCTCAGCCTCATAACGCTCAATGTGGTCAAAGTCAATGCTGGATTGAGCCAATGGTGTGAAATGCAGAGCCCCAAACAAAACAGTGCTTCATTATCTTCAGTTCTGTCGTTGTAGGCAGTAGCGTGCACAGACATTTTGAAGGGCAAGGACATTAAAAAAAAAAGGAACATACAGCGTCCTCCGGAGAGGGCATGTCAGCATATGTTTTGGCTGCCAAGAGGACACTGAAGCACAGGTTTTTCTGCCAAAGGGGCAGAGTATTGTGGTTTGCCAACCAGGAGAAAAATTTAGCATTTCTTTTGGCTCCCAAGAGGCCACTTTAGAACAAGTTTGGCTATAAGTAGAGCACTTGACCATGTTTTGGCTCCCAAGAGACCACTGTAGGACGCATCCTCAGACAGGGCACTTCACCATGCAATTCTTCATTAACTCGGCCACAGAGTGGGGGGCAACTGTCTCCCTTGACAGTTCATGTCAACATAACCTTTCCCTAGATAAAGCAGCTAAAAAGGTGTCCAAAGAACCATTTATCATCTGTACTCTGTGATGGGCTCAATCTAAAATACCTTTGCTACATAAAGAAGGCAGCTGAAGCAAAGCTTGTTGCATTTCTCTGAGGGAAAGTTCCAGCTCAAAGTCAATCTTAATTGAAGAGTGTAACTAACAAAGCAGCATTAAGACAGGCAAGTGCATTTGTTTGATGTGTGTGATTGATCAGTCCAGACAAAGTGGTTTAAAGACCCATAGTTAAAAGTTTCTTCATGTCGGTATCCATGAAAAGCTGGCTGTCCAATCACAGTGCTCAAAGCTGAAAAGGTTTAAATGATTGTGTGTAAAACTAAAGCAGTTGGATTTGGTCACAAACTCTTAGAGACACATTACCTAAACCTGGATATTTTGTGGGGAAGATTAGCACTGTTTAGCACTGTTAGAGTGGTTTGTACATGTGATGCTTATTGACTGGCTTTACTCAGACCTCAGCCACGTAAACTCAGCCTGTAATCTCCTCAGCTTTTGATGAATTGTAATCAACTTAATTTTGGTTTGCTCCAAAACATTTCTGCTTCTACTCTCTGCACTTTTCCACTCAGAAAATTACTATAACACAGACGCTCTCTATTTATCACAATGAGGTTACATTTACAAATGGTTGTCCACAGGGCTACAGTGAAAACTGCTGTGCAAACACACTCTCACTAAATGAAGGCACTCTGTTTAATTGACAGCAGTCAGTGATTTGTGTTTTGTGTTGAGCAGCATCCCGGCAAACATCCTCCTGGCTGCCATGATTAAATCTTGTATCTCAATCAGCAGCTCCAAGACACCAGCGAGCAAGGACATAAAAGGGAAAAAAGTGTTTTTCCAAAAGCTCCAAAGCATTTGGTACTGGACAACTATGAGAGGATTACAGCCACTGTCAAACAACATGAGCTCCTGACAAACATCCACAGCTTACCAGTGACGTGTACGTGATGTGTGCTCATTACTCCACCTTAAACTACAAGCTCATCTCCAGGGGATCAGGGCTTAAGGAGAGTATTTCTTTTTAACTCTAGTTAGCATAAGGACACTTCCTGACTTATTTGATTTTTTTATAAATCTTTGATCTTTCCATGCCCAGCAGTCGATCGGTGTCATCAAACAGAAACTTTCCAGTCAGGACAGCTCTTACAGTCATGGAGTGCAGCCTAAGTAGGAACTGAAAGGAAAAAAAAGTCTGTAAATGTTTTCAAATGAGTGCA
This sequence comes from Thalassoma bifasciatum, assembly GCA_008086565.1. Taxonomy (NCBI): domain Eukaryota; kingdom Metazoa; phylum Chordata; class Actinopteri; order Labriformes; family Labridae; genus Thalassoma; species Thalassoma bifasciatum. The sequence continues at coordinate 88,222 of RPOG01001580.1, forward strand.
GCACTGAGGGTCCACATACAGTGAATGAGTCTCCGCTCCATCACTGCACCAGGTCAGACAGGTTCTTTGATTGACTTTGTCTACACTTAGAGCCCTTGACAGTTTTCAGACTGAATGAGTAACTGAATGCTCGTGTTAGTTTGAACAAGTTTAAAAACTAAGATATCTGCATCTGAGTCACTTCTTCACTTCTTCACTTCTTCACTACGAGGTCAACAGAAAACACATGAGTTAAACATTTATTTTAATGGACACCTAGAGCACAGTATTTGGCTTATGCCTCTCATAACTCCATCAACCTCTACCTGCTCTGATTTTAAACGTCTGAGGCTGTAGCTAAAACTTCACAGAGCATTATTCAGCCCAAATATCTGCACGTCATTTACAGGAAGTAAAAATAAAGTAACCTTATTTTTATCAAGCTCAGTTTTCAGTCGCCTTCACCTGTTGGCTGCTCACAGGAAAAGAAAGAATTACTCAGGAAACTTAGACAAACTTACATAGTTATAATTTATTGGCTGAATTCTCTGCTGAAACCTCTGACTCCCATATTAAAATACAAAAGAAATCTGCTTCTTGAGAGACGGTGTGTGGGAAGGTGTTAACGCCCTGAGAAACTTAGTACCAACTGGAAATAAAACTCTGAACAAAGAGAAAAAGTAAAGAGTTTTCTTAGCTCATTCAGCAACACCTCACCAAAGACTCACACCCCCATCTTATGTTTATGTGAGTTTTTGCCTGTTGGAATCAGCACTGCTTTGTTCCAGAAGACTGTTTAATACATGCACTGGTGTCCATGACCTCACCTATTTGTTTCTGACTGAGCCTTTTGAAGCCTGTGAGCAGCTGTTTCCTGTATGCAGAGTGAATGACAGTAAAATTATCATTTTTCATTGCTTATTATTCAAATTGCATAAATATACATACATAAAGAACTACAGAGATCCACAACAAGCTTTTCTTTTTGATGGGGTTGTAAATTTGAGGACTTGAGACTTACTAGACTAAGACTGATAAAAGACTCACCCTGGCTTTGACTTGGTCTTCGTGACTTGTGACTTGACTTAGACTAGAGATGGATGACTTGAAAGGACTCAACTTCTTGAAGATCACAGTCTTATGCACAATGTTAGATCTCAAACAAAATGCACACACAGTTATTGTCACAGCCTGACTGCATGCACACTGCTAAAAATAAAAAATAAAGGGAACACTCAAACAACACATCTTAGATCTCTTGCAGTTAAAAATCTTCATTCAACACACAGTAGAGTGCATTGAGAACAAAATAACATAGAAATGATCAATGCAAATCCAATTTGTTATCCCATGGAGTTCTGGATTCAGAACCATACTCAAAATAAAAGTGGAAAATCACATTACAGGCTGATCCGACATCAGCGAAAATTCCTCAAGACAAGTCAAAATGAGGCTCAGTAGTGTGTGTGGCCTCCATACGCCTGTGTGACCTCCCACAGCACCTGGGCATGCTCCTGATGAGGTGGTGGATGTTCTCCTGAGGGATCACCTCTCAGACTTGGATTAAAGCATCAGTCGAGTCCTGGACAGTCTGTGGTGTAACGTGGTGTTGGTGAATGGAATGAAAAATGATGTCCCAGATGTGCTCAACTGGATTCAGGTCTGGGGAACGGGCAGACCAGTCCACAGCATCAACATCGTCATCATGGAGGAACTGTTGACACACTTCAGCCACATGAGGCCTGGTATTGTCCTGCATTAGAAGGAACCCAGGGCCCACTGCATCAGCATGTGGTCTCACAGATCTCATCCTGGTACCTAATGGTAGTCAGGGAACCTCTGGGTGGCACATGGGGGGCTGTGTGGCCCTCCAAAGAAATGCCTCCCCATTACTGACCATTACTGACCCACCGCCAAACCGGTCATGCTGGAGGATGTTGCAGGCAGTAAAACATTCTCCACGGCGTCTCCAGACCCTGTCACATCCGTCACACATGCTCAGTGTGAACCTGCTCTTATCTGTGGGAGCCAATCAACAATTTACCAATATTGGTGTTCTCTGGCAAATGCCAATGGCCCTGCACGGTGTTGGACTGTAAGAACAGGCCCCACTTGTGGATGTGGGGCCCTCATACCACCTTCATGGAGTCTGTTTCTGACAGTTTGAGCAGAAACATGCACATCAATCTGGGTTCGGGGATTATGTTGTTGATGACATTATAAAGATGAGAACAGAGGTATACAAAGGCCACAGCTCAAAAACCAGTGACACAACCATTACAACACCCAACTTGACTAAAAAACCCACAAAAAAGTAAGTAAAGTGAATGTGTTTCAGTTATTATACAGCTAATGTTTGTTACCACTTTCAGCTTTAACAAGCTACCCAGTGTATTCGGCTTCTCCATTGAATGCACAGTAAAAGTCATCAGATTTCTGTTTGACTCGACTTGTGACTTGCTTGACCAGAGCAATGACTTGCCTTGCCTGATTATCACCACAGTAACTTGAGACTTGCACATAAGTGACTTATTCCCACCTCTGGTTTGTAGGACATTAAATAGACAGCAGTGGGTAATGGTAAATAGAGCAGTAGAGCTTTCTAGTCCTTTTGACTGCTCATAGCACTTAACACTTCATGTTCCTTTAACCCATCTACACCACATTCACACACTGATGTGAGAGACTGCTATTGTAGGAACCTTCAGTTTTATCAAAAACATTTACACTCGCACACACACCACTTGAAGCAATTTGGGGTTCAGTGTCTTGCTCAAGGACACTTTGGCATGTGGCTGCAGAAGCTGCAATCAAACCTTTAGCCCTTCTATTATGAGACAATTTAAGTAATGTAAAAAAAGTGAATTGACACTGAAATTGTGGGAAATCAACATAGGGACAGTAAACTAATAGTAAAAAATAAAAATAAAATGTACAAAATCAAAGTTTTAATGACTGCGTTTCCACCTTCAGCTCTAAAACTTCAAATTGAACTCTTGTTTTGCTTTGTACACTTATACAACATAAACCCTTGCATTTGCAGTATTCACAGCAGTGCTCAGGGGAATTAAGATTGTCTACATAATCCAAACTCTAATCCATCTTCCCTCTAAGTGGCCTTTCAACCAGAAGAGGTTTTGTAAATGTGGATGATAACATAGTAATGTATTTTTAAAAATCAGGACAAAGTAAGCCATGCCCATTTATAAACTTCAGTTAGGCAATAAAAGGAAGTAATGAAGGGGAAAATGATTTTAATGTGCTTTCTTCTGCTGTAAATAATGTGCCCTCTGAATAGGTAACAGAGGTAAATCTTTCTCCCTCGTTAATTATTGCCACATTACTTTTGTTTTTGACTTTTAAATGTTTTCTTTATTCTGCTATTTTTTCCCCTCACATATTTTCTGTCTTGTGAGTATTGATTCAGCCAACCTCAAAGCAATGAGTAAGTTCAATAAGGCAAAGAGAACTAATTATGGTGCATTGTACAGTTCTAATAAATGTAATTGACTGAAAAAATGACTGATTTAATATCAGAAGCATGGTGCTGAGGTGTTATCAGCAGGTGGTTGAGACATGATAAAAGAAATATAAATTAAAGCTGCACCCATTAGAAAAAGGGGGTTCAAACATAAAAAAAGATATTTCATGAGACCGACGGGCTGAGAATTTTAAAAGAAAGAAGATCTTTTGAAACACATGACGTAAAGCAGCTGCAGAGACAGTCTTTCTGGTTGTGTTGGAGAAATCTCCTCTTTGTGCCCCTGACAGCCGCCTGAGGCAGAGTCTGATTACAAAAAGTCTGCCAGCTGCCCCCCCCCAGGTCAATAACACAGGAATCCTTCCAGAAGTGAAGCTAGCAGGGGAAATGACCCAAACACCTGACCTCCTGTGTATCCATCCTCTGAGTGAGAGGTCCCTGCACATTGTCCCAACCTCCAGAAATACCTTCGCTCAGTCAACCATAATGCTCCCAAATTTAATTCACCTCTTTCTGGAGTACTTTCTATCCTCAAATCTCTGAATGATGTGCTGCACTTCATGGCATCCAGCAAAATGTCCCTGCAGCTCTAAACCTTGAACAGTGTTTTCAGAAAAGTCATTTCCTCTGCTACATACTCTTCAGGCAATATAATAGATTTTGGAATTTGTTGATTAATGATTGTTTTTATGTTGTTGTTAAATTATTGTGTCCCCCATAAACTGCTCACTTCTTTTCAAAACGGATTTCATTGGTATTCAAAACAATAAGAGCCAGGGCTTTAAGAGCCGTGTGAGGCACGGGAACAGCACTGTGGGCTCGAGGTTTCATTTATTGAAGCAGCAGTAATTATCCACAATGAATGTTTTGTGAGATGTGACACTGATAAAATTGAATTATGGATGAAAATTGAATTAACAATGGGACTATAAAAGAGAGAAGACAGAAAATAGATTGATTAGAATAAAGGCTGTTGATCTGCTGTCTATCAGCTCTATTACAAATGATTGTGACAAAAATGATAACAAAGGAATTGAGACCAATGTAACAAAACTGTACAGACTTAACACATCACATAACAGAATCTTTAAGCCAGCCTATTAGCATAGACACATGTACAAACATTCTGCAGATATAATTAAATCACATGGTGCTCAGAGAGAATAATGATCTTGCTTGTTTGTGGGTTATATGTTGGTCAATAACACTGGTGCTTTATGGGTAGGAGTCATAGAATGGGGTAGTGTACAATGTGTCTGAGGACAGAAACTGGACTCTATGGTGGCCATCTATGTGTGAAAAAAGGTCTCATGCTCTCATGCAAAATCCATTGATGGAATAACCTGCTCATTCAGTATCTTCAGGTTGTCAGCTGACCTCATTCTTTGGGAACATACTGTTGCTGAGCCTAGACCTAAGCAACTGCAGCAACCCCATTTCATAGCACTGCCCCCACAGGCCTGTAGGCTTGTACAGTAGGCACGAGGCATGATGGGCATGTCACTTCATCTGCCTCTCTCCTTACCCTGATGCTCCCACCACTCTTGATCACAATCATTCTGGATTTTATCCTGACCACGTTTCTTACTGGTAGACGATGTTCTCCACCATCTGTACAGTTTTTTAACAGTTCTTAACCCAATTTTAGTAGTTTCTGCAGTCTTCTCAGATGTTTTCTCCTTTTGATACATGCTAATAATTTCACAGAATGAAACTATTTTTTAATGATAGTAATAATCCTACGTTTATATGTGTTTTAAATCACTTACTTTGATATTGTTCAGTGAATAATCCAAACTATATCTTACACAAGTCTCATTACGTTTATTTTAGGTCTGTCGACATTACCACGTTAACACCAGTAATTAATCTGGAGCTTAATACGTCAAAAAAATAAAACCGCAATTTTATCATTTGACCAAGCTTGACCACAATTTCCCCCCGTAGTACTCCTGCGCAGATGTATTTTAAACAGTCTATGGATGTATACCTCTCCCAGGTCGAAAGGTGAAAGGCAGGACAAATGGCAAATTCCACCAGAAATGATGAGTGAGGAGAAAGAGCCAGGTCTTCTTCATGGCAGGGTTCAATTTAAAAAGCTGTTTGATGGAAGTCTGGATAAAACTCAAGTTGTATATACATACTGCGGTGATGAATTGTCCTTTTATTAAAGCACAATGAGTCTCAAGTACCACCTTAGAGTATAGCACGTATTTGCTAGCATTAGCAAAGATGCTAATAACGTGGCAACAAGTGTTACCTTCAATAAAACAAATCAATAGATAAATTCTATTAGATAGACCTTATTAAGCTCAAGGGAAACGTGTGATTAATCATGATCAATCACAGAGTAGATGTGATTAATTTGATTAAATCTTTAATCACTTGACAGCACTAGTTTGTTTGGTCTGGTTTTCCCAGAACACACAAATGAAATGTTCCTATCCAAAGCAGATTCTTCTTTTCCTTCTTTGATTGATTTGAGGGGAGCCCATGCATTGCCTTTGCAACACATCTGGGTAATAAAATATTGTGTGTTATAGCTGAGGCCTAATACTTAGGGCTACATAAGTGCAGCTGACCTATAGTTTTGATGTACACAGTCAAGTTGAAAAGGAAAATTGGAACCTCTCACGAACGCTTTACCAAGTCCTGCTGCCGTGAGAGTCTGAAGCAACATGTGGCTTTACATCAAACAGTCTGGTTTCCAGAATGGTTTGTGTGGTAGGAAAATGAGCGGGTAAAATATATAGAATCTAATTTCCAGTCATGGATCAAACACAGTTGCAGACAGAGATGGAGCCATTGACGTTGTACATGGACGAGGTCTAACCACAAACCACATCAAGGAAGCAGTCACTGTTGACTGTGGGATCAATCAGGGGGACGCTGGCTTCTTACACCAAAAACCAACATTTTAGACCTATGTTCCTCAGAGCTGCTCTTCATGAGTGTAAAAATAAATAATTCCCTCTCATTTGCTGTATTGTTGAAATATGAGCCACAGGCTCTGTGATACTTGCACCGTGACTAGAGCAGTCAGCGCTAATGAAAAAAACATGCTCATAGAGTTCAAACATGGTATGAAAACAAGTTACTTTTCACTGCCAATGAACCATTTGCAGGGTTTTTCTATCCATTCAGTTTTTATAAAACTATGTATAAATTAATTTGGGATGCTTTTACTTTGATAAACTCCTACTGGTTGTAAATAAGTTCCTTTTTATCTGCTGTTTTCACTCAACTCTGTTGTACTTCACTTGCTAAAGTACCACTGTTATACTGGAAATGAAAACGGGAATTTGGGGCTGTTTACATGTGAGCAGGGTGATTGGTGGAGTTAGTCTCTCAGGTAGAAATTTTGATCTCATGTTCTGCTGTCCACATGCTAAATATCCTTTGGTAAGACACCAAGCTGTCCCAATTGGCTGTGCTAGCTGTGAACTAATGAGCACTATAGACTTCTTTACAACCTACTTCATCATAAAGATGTGCTTGTTTGGCTCCATTCACTCAGATGAATTAACCTCTTAAAACTCAGCATCCAAACATGAACATTATATTTTTGCCCCTCAGACCCATGTTACTTCATTTTTAAAGCTTTGACTCATCGGCCACATTTAGGGACACTGCCCACTTCATCTTTTGGTGATATTTTACCACCAGAAAAACACACTAAAATCTTCTGTTCACTAAACATCTGTCTACTTTTTTACATCCTCCACCCACTCATATTACTATAATGATAATGAAACTGGAAGTTGTTTACAATCTGTCAAAATTGTGATTTCAAGTTAAAACTGAATTTGTCAATGTCACATCACGTCATTTGACCAACCATTGTACTCTGCAGCATTTCTGTTACAAAAATGTGAGCACAGCTGTAAATGTTTACAATTCCTGAATGGTTCTTTTCTCGCAGCCTCCACCATTAGTCTGTGAATGAGTGACTCTGTAACGTAAGGTCATTCTTAGCAGTCAGCAGTTTGAAATACTGAGTACAAATGCTGTCTATTTACCAAATACAGTCCTTTTAAACTACCTTAATACTCATCTGAATGAGGCAGAATTCTTTACCAAACGAAAAGTACTCTCCAGATAATTGAATTCATTAATTTGTTTCTCCTCCAAATACATTCACAAACAGAACTGTCTGGCCGACGTACGTAAGGGAAAGCGGATTGGAGTATTGGGGAGTTCTTTGATCAAATTGGATGCTACAAAGAGGAGCAGAGCTGATGGCTGATCAGGTCTTACTTTCTTAAGTAGATTTTGAATTCCCTACCAAATAATGTTGTTCAATGACAAGCTGGCCTCTGGATAAACAGGAGGAAAAAAATGAAACTGCACCGAGTTCTCTCAAGCAGCAGGGAGATGCTGTGAAGTTTGTTTTCTTGCACTCAGATAGTTCCATTAATGTTAATTTAATGGGAGAATCAAAGGGGGAAATGAAATATTTTGAAATCTCAAAGCTGAGCACATTAATCTCAACTGTGTTCCTATGAATTATTAATCAGGGAAGAGTTAAGATTTGTTATTAATGCAGTCATAGGATACAAATCTCACTCTCCCACTGAAGCCAAGTGGAGCTAATCAAACCCATTTGTGTCTGTGGCTTTGAGGCATTTTTCCCAAATGCCAATGTTTGGTATTTGATTAAGCAGGAACTAATAATGGATGTGCTGACTTTGGTTGTAAAACTGAATGTGCTTGAAATGTAAAAAAGACCCTGATTTGCTGAATAGAAGTCTAACCATAAAAGAAATACATATGGTTATCTGTTAATGTGATTTCTTTCTCTTCCAGTTCCTTTCATTAACACCCAATTAATGGTTCAACTCAACCCAGGCGGTTGGATGTGTGCTGTCGATTTGTTGGCTTGAGTTATTACAATCTCGTGGGCCTTTCATCATCTTTAATACCTTGTTATCTGTGAGAAGCCAAGAGCCAGCTGAAACCATCATTATATAATTACCATGGGATGAGTCACACGCTGCTTTTCAGTTATCGTCCTTGTTATTCATGCAGGAGCAAGTCAGCACATTCTAATGACTCTAATCCTAAAAAATCCTGCGTTACAATTTTTAAATATGGAAACATTGTTTTTATCTAGGTTACTTTCTTCATCAAGACTTGAGTTATTCTGTTGTTTCCTTCTGCATTGAATTTTGAATGTTTGTGGAGTTCACTTTATCCTCTTAGTTGCTTCTTTTATTCATAATGACGATGATTTCGTTGGACCCATCATTCTCTTGAACACCCTCCACATTAGCCCGGAGAGAGAACATAATTGGTGTGTTCACACAAACGCTTTCTCCTCAACAACACCCCAGACGGATACACCCACCCTTAACATGTTCTCATCCCATGTTTGACAGCAGCTCAATCGTTGGAACCTATATGTCAGATTACCGAGGTCTTTGAACCAAATAGGCATCAGTTATGTAAATGCAACCTACCATTGTAGAGTTACCCATAATGAATATTTAATACCTGGTTACACACTGGATGAGTCACTTGCTGCTATTCTTTTTCAGTGCTGAACATATTTTAACCATGATACATCTTGTTACATTTTCATCAGTTGAAAAAAAGATGCTGCAAAGTCAAACCAATTTTCATCTTCCATCCATCCATTTTCTATACCGTCTATCCTGCTATACAGGGTTGCGGGTGGCTGGAGCCTATCCCAGCTGTCATTGGGCGAGATTTGGGGTACACCCTGGATTGGTCGCCAGTCAATTGCAGGGCTGACATAGAGACAAAGAACCATTCACGCACACACTCTCACCTACGGTCAATTTAGAATAATCATTTAACATAAGGTGGGCATGTTTTTGGTCTGTGGGAGGAAGCCGGAGTACCCGGAGAGAACCCACGCATGCACGGGGAGAACATGCAAACTCCACACAGAAAGGCACACCGTGCCCGAACGGGGAATCCAACCAGCGACCTTCTTGCTGTGAGGCTGGAGCGCTACCCGCTGCGCCACCGTGCAGCCCAATTTTCATCTTGTTTTTCAAAATAAACCTTACCAGCATTTAACTTTCTATGACTCTTTGATGTGAAAGACTTTGTGGCTGATCTACGGAGATCCCCAAAAATGAGCGCTAAATTGAGTGTGCAAATTAAAAACTTGCCAAGCTATAAATGTGTGTGTTGCCTGTGCTACTGTCTGTCTCCTTGGAGCGTTTGATAGAACAGAGTGGCTGTAAACCAAAAACGATGCAGAAAGCTATAGAGTTAGAGGTCATGATGGAAGCAATAGAACACATGCCACAATATTTTAGCTCATTCTTAGTAGTTTTTCATTTTGGTTTAATTACATGAAAAAAAGAAAAGCTGTATTTTGAGTCATCATCTGTGTCCCCTGTGCAAAGGAACTGGATATATTTTCCCATCGAGAGTGACACGACATCAGCACTTGAGACAGCATACCGGAAAAAATAGTCTGGGAGACACTGGCACAAACTGTGCTGATGTTCTAGAACGTTCCAAAGACATTAGAATACAGTGTTGTGGGGATTTTTTTTTTTTTCCATTTGCGTGACTGACTCCAAATGAGGTCATCAAGCAGCTCAAAAACTGTAAGATAGTTATAATAAAAATAAATAAATACATAAAAAATAAAATAAAATAATAATAATAATAATAATAATAATAATAACATATAAATGCGCCTTTCAGATCACCCAAGGTCACTTTACACAGAAATAAACAAAGGGTTAAAATACAGGGTCAATAGGGTTAAAGATTTACAATAATAACAATCGTAGCCAGGAGAGTTGAATACAGATAATTCCACCATGTTTGTCTAGGGGTAACTGGGAAATTCTTTTTTGGAAAAGATGAGTCTTGAGTTTGTTTTTTAAAAAAGTCAGACAGACCATATGTCCCTACTATATTTATTTCTGACAGTCTAAATATGTTGACATAAGCACAGAAGATTCTCTCTCTCTCAGCCAATTATTTGGGGTCAAACAGCAGCATTCCTTATTCTGAACTCAGTCTTGGCTACAGGGGCTTTGCAGGCTTGGACTACAGGGGTCTATGACTCTCATTTATTTGTGCTAAAGTACTGGGACTCATCTGTGCTGCAGTTCAGGTTACCTTTTCTTTTGTGATTTGGACTCAACAATGTTAATGATTTTTTTTCCTTTTTTTTTTTTTTTTTTAATCAAGTGACTCATACTTGACCAGGCTTTAAACACAGAGGACTTGAGACTTGACTTGAATTCAAGCTTTGGTGACTCAATAACAACACTTCATGTATGTAGGATGTGGCTCATTTCTCAGACTGAAAAGATATTCACACCAATACTTGAGCTGCCTTTGTACGTCTACCAAATATGTTGCCAGTACTTAAACCCACTGAGTAACATCTGATTTATCAAGACCTGGCTACTGAATACTATATAAGTTAGAAAACTTTAACTGCTTTGACTCTGATTGAAAAAATACATTACACCAAGAGGACACAGTGAAAAATTACACTTTAGGGGTAACATCTTCATTTGATTAATTGGGCCTGTAGCTAACTTTGTATGAAGGAGAACGGTCTGATCTTCCCACAAAATAAGAAAAAAATAGAACTGCTTCCTGTCAAAGTAGCTAGCTGTGGATCTTATACAGTGTTTGAATCAGTCCAGATGGATGATAATTTCATGATGATATCCTTCAAGGACAAGCTTCTTTTATGGTTCTATTGCCCTGAAGGCACACAGTATTGTCATGTAAATCCTCACACACCACCTGGTAGCCTAACCTCTACCAATTAACTTAAGCGAAACCTACTGGGAAAAGGAATCCCGAGAGAGCACTTCACCCTCTGGAGACTCAAGGACTCCAGTGACATAATGATGGTCCAGGATTTCTTGCTCATGGGTTCAAACAAAGCCTGAGAAGAGACCCTCTGGAGGTGAAAGCAGCTTAAGGTGGCCAGGAGATTATTTCATGACCTGACAGCTTTTTACTGGAGTCAGAAATCAAAGAGAATCACTGGTTTTAGATATCAGACAAAGTATCCTCCTCTCTCCAGGGGAGATTTATGCTGTATGATGAACACAAAGATTTCTCACATTTTCTGACTTAAAAAAGCCCCATAGAGAGGGAGAAATTTTGGAATGGAGATTGAAAATGTCCTCTCTTCTCTAACCTTGTACAGAGATCATGTAGGTCATTCCTTCTATGCAAAGAAATACTCAAACTGGTTGAAAACAGGCATCAGCATAAATAGTTTGAGTTGAAGCCTTTCTGCATATTTTTCTTTAAACCATTCTCAAAAGTTGAAGCTTTGGAAATGACTTTAGTTCCACTGTACCCTGCAATGTTCCTTTGTATATTAAAGACTGGAAATTACTCACCACTATGACTCACGTGATGATTGGATAAGATCATTTTTCTTCATGTAACTCGTCTATAAGGACTGCCTCTATAAGCAGGTTTTACTTTCTTCTCTTGCCATTATTGTTTGTCTTGATCTGCATTGTTTATCGTTAAATGTGTCAGTGGGGAGGGGCTTAAAGATGATAGACCTCAGGAAACCGGCTATTTGGAGTAATAAGGTATTTGTATCTATGCAGCTCTTAAATGACTGAAGGAAGATCAATAGAAGAATTTAATCCTGAGTAACAGAGATGGATCATCTAAATACGGATTACTGGCATCTTCTCTCCTTCATTTTTCTTTGATGTTGTCCTCGTCGTCAGTGTGCGATTTTGAAAGAACGTGAACGGAGTGTTTGTACTTGCTAAAGAGCCAGTGAGAGAGAGAAAGGGGAAGAGAGAGAGAGAGAGAGAGAGCAATTGTTTCTTAAAACTGGCAAACTTTCAAATTTGGAAATGCCTTCCAGTAGCAGCTAATATTAACGCAGCATCACTCTTCTGTGCGTGTGTATGTGTTTGTGTGTGTGTGTGTGTGTGTGTGCGTGTGTGCGTGCGTGCTGCATATAATTAGTATTATTATTACCGGTTGGGCCCATAATCTTCTCTCTGACAGGGCCTGTGTCAGCAGATTTATGTATTGTAAGGATTAGCACACTTTAGGTCAGCACTTGTTCTCTTATACTGCAGCCCACTATAAGCTGCCGTTATAATTAAAACAGACCTGAAACCTGATCTTTTCTAAGGGAAAGTTCAAATAGTGTCCAGACACCGCCAACATGATATTTGAGAGATTTTAAATGCTTTTCCAGAGCTGAGGAATATTTTTTTCCACCATTTAAACCACTCACCCTCTCTAAAGACTGATGACCAGGAAGGAAACATGGTATTTTGAGAGATTAGCTCATGACTTGGCTGAAAGTCAGGTTATACAAAAGACCATCACACATGTTGAAATGTTAACAAGAGCTGTGGTTAGATGGTAAAATGACCACAAAGACTTCTCTTTCAACTTTTTTAAAAACTTTTTAATACATATGTCAATCTTCACTGCTCTGTTGTTTTCTTTTATGGCCTGTCTGTCAGTCACACTGCTTGCTGGACTGAGCACACAGTGTGAGCTGACGTCATCTGTTGCTATGTTTGGAATATGCTGTTTTGATCAGTGTACAGACAGATTGAGGGATTTCTACAACAAATGAACACTATGTAGCAGTTTGACAATTCCTGCATGTTCAGTTTGGAAATTCTGTGGTTTTACTTGATATCTATGTTAAAAACAAAAGAGAGCGCAGTACTGTTTCTGTAAATTAATCTTATTTTAAGTAACATCCTCAATTCCAATTCAGCTGCGGCGTTATGTAAAACCAATAAAAACAGAATGCATTGATTTACAAATCCTGTTTAACCTATATGCAGTTGAATAAACTGCAAAGACAAAAAAAACAATATTGTTCAAATTGATACAATTTTTTTTTTTCAACATTCTCTCAGTTGAATTTGACGCCTATGACACGTTCCACGTTGGGACAGGAGCAACAAAGGACTGGGGAAGTTGAGGAATGCTGAAAAAACAGCTGTTTGGATCATTCCACAGGTGAACAGGTTGATTTAAACAGGTGAGTGTCATGATTGGGTATAAAAGGAGCATCCCCAAAAGGCTCAGTCCTTCACAAGCAAAGATGGGGCCAGGTTCACCACTTTGTCAACAACTGCGTGACCGAATCATCCAACAGTTCAAAAACAATGTTTCTCAATGTACAACTGCATATAATTTATGGATTTCATCATCTGCAGTCTAAAATACCATCAAAAGGTTCAGATAATCTATAGCAATTTCTGCACTTAAGCAGCAAAGCCCAAAACCAACTTTGAATAGCCGTGACCTTTGACCCCTTGGGCGGCGCTGCATTAAAAACCCACATCATTGTGTACAGAATATTAGCACGTGGGCTCAGGAACACTTCAGAAAACCATTGTCAGTTAACACAGTTCATCACTACATCTATAAGTGACAGTTCAAACTCTACCATGCAAAGACAAAGTCAGACATCAACAACACACAGGAATGCAGCTGACGCCACTGGCCTTTTCTGTAAAAGACAGAGTCAGGGTCACAGCACTTCATGACGCTGGGTGGTTTTCTCATTTTTATGACAGGCAGTCAAATAAACCAGTGAAGTTCAGTGTATTCCTGTAGGATGATGCTGACCAGCAGATCAATCATGGAGCTTGAAGTCTGCATTGTTTACATGTATACTTAAATTTGGTAAGAGGCCAAATGCACATTCCTACAATGTATGCCATGGTCTGATATTTTATATATCACTATTTTTTAGCCTGCAAATTTAACAAATCAAATTAAATTTGGTTTCTGCTGTGTTCTTTTCCAGATTAAATGAGCCCAGGAGAACGACGAGTAAATTATTACCAACACAACCACAAAAGTCTAAGCAATTCACAACCCTGCAGGCAGCCTCATATTAGAAAATAACAATGGAGGTTGTGTTTTACATCTGATGTAACTCAAAGTGTATTACTTGTTCTCCCTTTGTTCAAATTCACTGCCCTAGATTTCGAGGAGCCAAAAATACTTTTTCTAGAGAAGTGTTCAGTTTGGATATCATACTTTCCAGCCCAGTGCCCATGTCAATAGTTACTTTTCACCCTGACACTCCTTGTAAAACAGATTAAAGATTCTTGTAAGTCATTAACATCTTATTTAAACAACAAGATTTAACAGGTCATATTATTTTCAGGTTCTACACATCAAAAGAATGTCTCCAGTAAAAGAAAAAAGTATGTATTTAAAAAAACCAAAACTCTCCCAAAGCTATTGATGTCTCATGCTCAAAATGTGCAGCTCCCAGAGCCCATGTTCTGTAGAACTTCATTTTGACTGACACTGAAGAAAGAAAATGTATCTGCCCATCCAAACATAGGTTTATGACTTTTCACTGAGGAGAGTTTCACTGTTTGAATACAGAATGTGTTTCTGTGCATAAACAGTTTGATTGCGAGATAAAGGAAAAGTAAGAATGCCAAACACAACATGTGGCCATTACGAGGCTTCTCAAAAAAGGCTGAATGCAGAAGAGTTTATTCATGCACAAACTATTCACATCTGCCAGCTTAGGCTCACATATGAGGCTGCACATGAAAACACGCAATCAAGAGTTGTTTGGAAGGCAAAAGAACTGGCTCTTCTTTGGGAGCCAAAAAACCTGTTCCCTAAAATGAGTTGTACTTCACAGGGCTGACTCACATAGACAACCTTTCATTCACACTCTCACACCTAAATTTTAGACTCACTATTTAACCTGATTGGCATGTTTGTGGATGGTGGAAGGAAGCTGGTGTACCTGGAGAGAACCCACACAGGGAGAACATGCAAAGTCCCCACAGAGAGACCCACCTCACAGAGAGACCCACCTCACAGAGAGACCCACCTCACAGAGAGACCCACCTGACACCAGCACTTACCACTGCACCATCACAGCTCCCTCACATTTATTATAATAAGTTTTTTTTCATCTGTTTTCATTGCACATTACATGAATCTTATACTTTGAGTTTCATCGCTCTCCAGACTAAGCATAGCTCTTGTTTTTCTTCACGTGTATACAATACTTATACATTTTTTATTTATGTATTTTTGCACCTTATTCATTGTGGACAAAGGAAGTATTTCAGAACAGTTTGCACCAAAATGAAGATTTTAAATCTTGAGTCTGAAACAAAAATCAAAACATAAAATGCAAACAGCTGGTTGAGAAAAACTTTATTTTCTTTTTTTGGGACAACATGACTTTCTTCCCAAGGTAGTGTTTTCAAAGAGTTTTAACAGTAATTGTGAATTCTCTGCTTTCAAATAAAAGAAGAAAAAGAAGAACTTTTGCAGACTTTCTGATATTTCCTCTGAAATTTATCTCAGAGAAAAAATGATCCTTGCTCTTGGGGGATAATCAAAAGCAGTTATTTTACATTCCGCTCAAAAAACTGCCTGCTCATGTTTTGGAGGTTGTGTCTCTTGTCTTTAGTGGGCAAAGACAACAACCTGTTATTCCAGGTCTCCTGAGTGTGATAACCAATGCTAACTCTGAGCCTGACACCTGATGTTTAACGCCTGATGGGTAAGAGTGAAATATACAATATGGTAAATAAGTGGATCATTTCCTCCCTGATTCAGCCCTCAGTTGCCCCCCCCCCTTAAGTGCAGCCTTTTTATTATCAGCTGACAGCACCCTCAGACTGCAGCAGAGCAGACAGACACCGGTTCATTCTCTGAGGGCTGACACTTATTAACATTTGAGAATTAGCGTTAGGGAGCCTTTCCTTTACCCTGACCTTTACTATACAGGTACATCAGTACAGAATAAACCTTCGCTGGGAAACGTTCTGTTGTTTACAGGAAAAAAAAAGACACAGAGAGATGTGGTTGCCAGGGAATTTTTTAGAAAAATACTGACGTACAGAAAAACTGTAAAGAACTTACCAGAATGCCCTGTCAATTTTACAGTTTAAAAACTTTTATTAATTATTGTCAGGAAGCAGAGTAATCATACTGTTTTTACACAATAACAATAATTAATTATTATTATTAAAACCACTTTAATCAGTTTCAATTCTTTGAATTTAAAGCTTTGAATTTAACTTAAACAAACCTTTAATAATGAGATGAAGTAAGTGATATTTTAATTATGTGAATGAATGTTATTGGTAGATTTTTTTTTATATATATAATTTGAGTGAATGCAATTGAAATATTTGGTTAACTGTATTTAAAATATCTAGAAAGCATTGACAAAATTTGCATAAAGTAGATATAATGGAATCAAACTACATTTTTCACCAAACCTTGTTACCATGAGTGAGGAAGGCATGAGAGCCTGCTGTACATGGATGAATCATGATGTATATATAAGCTTTGTTTGACTGAATTAGAAAGCTTAAAAATTCTGTTCATCATTTTTTAAGTGTAAAAAATGCTTGATCAATAAAACTGAGTAAAAGTCAGGTGTACTTATTGGAGTGTACTCCATTTTTTAAGTGTAAAAATGTTTCACCAGTGAAGAAAAAGGCAGTTAAACTTTTTGAATGTAACCAGAATGAATAGTACAAATGGCATTGTCCATCCATCCATTTTCTTAACTGTCTATCCTGCTATTCAGAGCTACGGGTGGCTGGAGCCTATCCCAGCTGTCATTGGGCGAGAGGTGGGGAACACCCTGGATTGGTCGTCTGTCAATCGCAGGGCTGACATAGAGACAAACAACCATTCACACACACACTCACACCTACGGGCAATTTAGAAAAATCTTTTAACCTAACATGGGCATGTTTTTAGACTGTGGGAGGAAGCCAGAGTACCTGGAGAGAACCCACACATGCACGGGGGGAACATGTAAACTCCACACAGAAAGGCCAACCTTCTTGCTGTGAGGCTGGAGCACTACCCGCTGCACCACCGTGCAGCCCCCAAATGGCATTGTGATCACGTTAATTCAGTAAAAAATTTATTTAACTAGTTTCCAATGTTTTTTTGTTCAAAACAAAGGCTTTGAGAATTGTTTTACAAGTTGTTTGCAATTTTACTGTGCATTTTACAACATTTCCCTGGTAACCAACAGCTCCCAGCTTTTTTTAATCTGTAAAACAACAGGACTTTTCTTACAGTGTTCTTCTATGGTTAACATACAAATCAGAACCCTTTCCTGGTGGAAAAAATGAACAAATATGTCACCTGTTGAAAGGTCTCAATCAGTTATCGTTGTCAAACTTTGTAGAGAGTGTGATTACCTGTGGTCTGGACACCCAGGCTCAGTTACACAGACCCACTTCTGTATGTGTGTGTGTGTGTGTGTGTGTGTGTGTGTGTGTGTGTAAAAGCAGCATGATTACTCTCCTGTCTGATTACCACAGACACAGCAAAGGCCAGTATTTATTGCATGCACAACCTCTTGCTGTGCCTTGTTTCACTATCCAATATCACTGCCTTTATTCTTTTACACTTAAGGGAACAAGCAGAAGGAGACATCGATGCTGGACCTCTGGACATTTGTCTTTTTTACTATTCCTCGTCTGTACTCAGCGCTCACTCAGCCTGGGTATCAGATTTCATTATGCTGTGCTGCAGCTGGGCTCTGATAGATTTAATCAAGGTTCTAATCCTACCACTGCAACTAATAACAAATACATCTTGACATCAATATGCATTTCACACAGGCAGGCTCCCAGTGAAGAACAGAGCAAACTGTGCTGCATCTTGTATGAAATCAAGCGGTGAGCCACCCATGAATTAAACATAGCGTCACTAGCGACACCTCCCCTGTTCTTTTACATCAAATATAACCTATAATGAATGATTTATTGCAGAGCTATGAATCAGCTTTGAAGGCCTAATTGGATTAATTTGGTCATTAATTAAAGGATGATGATTGAAGGAACACTTGGCTTGTTATTGGAAAGTTTTACAGAGCCTCTGCTTGGATTTCAGGTCAGACAAGAATCCATCACAGCACGTTAGAAATGTCACAGGGTTGTTCATGGACCAACACACAGCAATATCTGCCTCATGTATGATTAATGGCTTTGGTTTAAAATGAAGGGGTGGGGAAAAGGTTGAAACCAGTTGTATAATCTGAAAATATCTCCAAATGGGAACTGGATTCAAGATGAACATGTGAGGGGAGGCATCATAAAAAAGAAATACATGAAAAAAATATTTTGACTGTATGTTACTAAAGGTAATGAGCAAACCTGTACAGAGACAGTGACATGTGTATCATATTCCAGCTCAGCTGTGCAGCAGCACAACAACCATCACATCCAAGACAACAGTTCCTGTTTCCCTTTTTGAAGATAGATCCTCTTATCCTTCATTTTCCCCTGTGTTTTATTGATGAGATGAAAGTGTCAGACCTAATGTTCTTCTGTGGGATAACAAACAAATACCTGCCTACAAGTCCCTGCCAACAGTTTTCTGGGTCTTTGCTGAACTGGGAACATCTGTCATCTCATCTACCCTTTGAGAGGGCTCCTACCCAGTGGTGTGCTGGACATTTTGAAGGGCAGGACCAAAAGAAAAAAAGGGCACACATAGGGCTGCGGGGTACACACGGTGTGACAGTAGAAACGGTATAAATTTGGCCACAGTAGAGATTTGTGCTCTACCGTCATACCGTGACGTCGCGACGTCATCATATTTGCCTCCGTGTGGAAACGGTAGAAGCACAGTGACAGTGGAGGAGGAGGAACTGGTAAAAAAAAAGGTGCTACTTCCGAACGCTACTTTGGACGTGGTTCGGGTTCAAAAAGTCGGATGTGGAGCAGAAAAATGTCATCTGCAAGATTAGAGCTCTATGTTTTTCGCGTTAACGGAATCGCTAAACACGGAATTTCGTGGAAATTGACATATTATGACCATGCAGAAATTAATCTCTGTCTGGAGGCTGTAAACCAAGGGGAAACACTGAAACGTTTGCATGTTCTTTCATTCAATAAAAACTGTGATATATTTTTTTACTTCACATTACGCGACCGTTTCTGCCTTTCTGCACATTCAAACTCTCTCCTCCATGTGGCTTTTCTGCCTTCCATGCCCAAAGAGCAGCCAAGTGGCTATAGATTAGTCCTGAACTAATTTTCTAACTTCTGTGTGAACAGTCATCTTGTCTCCATTGTTCTGTAAATGAGGCAACTACTCTCTACTCAGTTACTGAAAGGGAACAGATGTTACTTTGCATTTACCTGAATAAATTAGTGTGTTGTGCTGTAAAATAGCAGCCATGAAAACAACGAACCTGACAAGAGTTTGTGACAGAGTCAGTCAGTTCAGTTTAGGTGTTTTTTTTATGGCACAACATACAATGTCCACAGTCACACAAAGGGCTGAGCAGTTATAGAAAAAAGTATTCAACCAGGCGTTGAATTCTTGGAGGGTATGTCTGTGTTAAGTTCAAGAACTTTTATCAACACCTAGACCCAACAGTGTCTCTGCCCTCTGATGGTGACAGGGCCACATCTGTTGCCATGGAGACAGCCTCAATGTTTCAACCAGCCAAAGGAGCAGATTAGTGAGGTCCACCAACCAGGAGGGCACTGAAGAGTGTGGTCTGGCTACCAAAAGGCACTTTAGCGCACGCTTAGTATCAAGGAGGATACTTCAGTGAGCGTTTGACCACTGAAAGAGTAATTTAGCACATATTTTGGCTCACGAGAGGAAACTTCAGCATGATTTGGCTCTCAGGAGGGCAGTTTGTCATGATTTAACCAGCCAAAGGTACAGATGAAGTGTGGTTCACAAACCAGGAGGGCACTTAAGCCTCTGCTTTGCTTCTCAAGAGGCTCTTTGGTTTAACCCCTTAGTTCCCACCCAATTCTAGCCTATTTACCATACTATATTTCAGAGCTCATAACTGTAGAAGCATAAGGTCAAAGTTCATTGGTGACACCTTATTAAAGTCTAGAGGATTAAAGTCTCTAGTTGAGCACATGAAACAAATATTGCGTTTCTTTAATGAATGTTGCCTCATCACACTAGTTATGATCTTTCACATAAAGAGCTGGAGGTCATGGTGGCGTGCAGACTGTCCAGGTGCATCTTCTTCTCCAGCCTCTTCCCTGTCATGTCTCATTTATCATCTTTCAAAGCTCTGAGCAGGACGGAGCTCTTCCCAACTATGAAAACAAGCTCTCTCTCCCCCTCTCTCTCTCTGTTGAAAAAAAAAAAAAAGTCATAATGTAAATAAACAGAAATAGCATCATAGTCGGAAGAGGCAGAGGGCCTGTGGCAGATTAAAGTTCGAGAAAATTCTCTGTGTTATAGAGATAAATGAAGTCAACAATGTTTGGTTGAGCTCCAAGAGACAAATATCCACATTTCTGCTCAAATTTTATAAATAAAAATCAAGGATTTCCTATTTTCTCAGCAATGATAAATATTTCATTCTTAATGATATGATTTAATTTCGAAACAGTCAAATGCAACAACCTGATCACACACGTCATATCAGATCAGTCTGTGGAAAGAACTCCAGGGAATTTCACCTCCTTACTTTTTGTTAGCATGCTGATTTGGTAAACACTGCGGTAAAAATAGTTTCTGTCTGGTCCTGAGTGTTGGGAAATAATGACAGCTACCAGGCAGGAATGAGAGAGCAGAGTGAGGAGGAGCTGCTGGGCCTTCACTGATTAGAGGAAGAGGAGAAAAATCCTCCAGCAGAGCTGCTTACTGCATCTCCAAGTCCCAGAGGGGTGTCCAAGGGTGACATGACACAACCTTCAAATTTGATTGGCCAGTTGGCAGCTGCTTTGTAGAATAGTACTTAATAAATCAATTTCACAAGGCAAGTGCATGGGAGAAGAAAGAGTCACTCAAACAAGCAGACATCTGCGCCCTGTCTCACTGACAACAGAGGTATACCGTGTACTGGTGATTTTAACTCAACTCCACCCACCCCCAAACCTAACCCCACCCCACCCCCACCCTGTACTCCGTAAGGAAATGGAGAAATAAGGCACTCAGACCTGATTTTTTCAGACTGTAAACAGTTTTTTTTTATGTTAATGCTGTTTGGTACCTCTGAAGTCTATCAGAAGTAAATGCTGGATGAATTGCAGTTCTGGATGCTTCCATGTTGACTACACTACCAAAAGTTTTAGAACACCCCAATTTTTCCAGTTATTTATTGCAATTCAAGTCACTCAAGTCCAATCAGTAGCTTGAAATGATCCAACAGTAGGTGGTGAGCTACCAGAGGGTAAAATAAAAAGTAAGGTTACCCAAAACTGAAAAACAGAGTACATTTCAGAACAATAACACAAAATGGGTTAACAATTGATAGCTGTCCTGCAGCAACGGAGGGTGACCAAGCCTTAAAACGTTGCTGCTACTAATTCCTACAGGTGTTCCAAGTTTGCTTGATGACTAACAAGCCCCTCTGTCAGCATAAAAGCAGTGTTTGAACACAATGTAGTACCATACCCTTGTGAGCATCAGTTGAACAGTATTGTACTGCAGAAAGTTGTGTGTTGCTACAGAAATGGCAAGAAAAAGGCAACTAACAGTGGAAGAGAGACAGACCATCATAACCCTGAAAAATGTAGGTCTTTCCTACAGAGAAATTACAAAGAAAGTCAAGGTGTCAGTGAGTACAGTTTCCTTCAGCATCAAAAGGAAGTCAGAAACTGGGGCAAACTTTGACAGGAAGAGGTCTGGCAGACCCAAAGCCACAACTGAATCAGAGGACAAGTTTCTGAGAGTCAACAGTTTGCGTGATAGGTGGCTCACAGGACAACAGCTTCAAGCACAGCTTAAAAGTGGTCGTAGTAAGAAAGTCTTTGTTTCAACTGTGAAGAGAAGACTTGGAGCTGCAGGTTTGACTGGACGAGTTGCAGCAAGAAAACCATTGCTAAGACGTCAGAATAAGACAAAGAGGCTTGCCTGAGCCAAGACACACTGCCATTGGACGACTGAAGACTGGAAAAAGGTATTATGGACTGATGAATCAAAATGTGAAATCTTGGGTTCATCAGGCAGGATCGTTGTACGGCGTAGAGTAGGTGAAAGGATGCTTCCACAGTGTGTGGCTTCAACTGTCAAACATGGAGGAGGAAGTGTGATGGTCTGGGCTTGTTTTGCTGGATCCAGGGTTGGTGACTCGTTCAGAGTGAGAGGCACCCTGAACCAAAACAGCTACCACAGCATCCTGCAGCGCCATCCAATACCCTCTGGTATGAGTCTAGTTGGTCAGGGGTTCTTGAAAACATGGAGTGGCCAGCACAGTCTCCAGACTTAAACCCCATTGAGCTGGTTTTGGATGAAATCTGTTTCCAGAAGATGAAAGGAGGTGAGTGCAGGTGTACACAGGTGGCAGCCCCTGTTCAAAACATAAAACATTTTAAGGCCTCATAATAAAGTTGATTTTAAGCTTCTTCAATTATTATCATTATTAATGTTATTATTAATGTTATTATTAATGTTATTATTATTATTATTATTATTATTATTATTATTATTATTATTATCATTTTACCTGGGCTGTCAAAGTTAATGCGTTAACACTGATTAATCATCATTCATCTGATTAAAATTTTAACACAAGTAAGTCATCTGTCACACTTTAAAAAGATGGAACAGTTGACTGACCAAGAGTTTTATTCTAACACTACTGGAAGAAGTTTTCTTCACACTCATCAAATACCACATTACACACAAAGCAAATGTTAGCCAGCGATTCAGCTCGCTGTTTGGCTAAAACGTCGCCAAGCTGGTGACGAACCAACCTCAGTGAATGTTGAGGCCTCAGTGAGTCAACCTCAGACTCAATAACCAAGTGGAATATGTTTAATAAACACGTAAAATGCACATACTTTTTTCTCTTTTGAGTCTGTTTGTGTAGGTAAAATGAAATACACTTCACATACATTAAAAATGGATAGAGTTTTATTGATCACAATTAATTGTGATCCAGAGCCGGATTTGGCCGCCATTGTGCAGCCAGAGTCTGCGCAGTAGAGAATTTCCGGTGGAGCCAAGTTTAAAAAAAAAGACGTAAACATATTTATTTCTTCTTCTTTTGAAGGTGTAATCTCTTTTGGGCTCTCTGTTCTGAAGTGTCTCATATCCCTGATAAAAACTGCTCACCAATGGCAGCTGTCCACCCTCGTAAAACAGAACTTGTAACTCGGCTTTTAAAATCGAATAACTAATGAAAAACCAACTCCTCAGTAAAAAAAAGACTTAAACTCAACGTATCCAAATTACATCTTGAAATCACAGCAGCATAATGATGTGAGAAACATTTCTACAAGGTGTAATTTTAAGTTTTCCCTCGTATCTGGAATGCATGGGGTGGGGGTGTGGGGCTTATGACCCGTACTGCAGCCAGACACCAGGGGTCCAGGCATCTGTTGGAAGCTTCAGTTAGAGCTGAACGTAATTGTGTCCGCTGATTGTGCAGTCTATGGCTGGTGCCAGTAGTTTCACAGTTCGTGGAATGAAGAACATCTGTGTCTGGAAGGTTCATTTACTGGTTCATCAGTATTCCTGGCTACCATTCTAACATGAAGATGAAAGAACACTCCAAGCAAATCAGAGAAAAGGTTGTTGTAAAGTATAAGTCAGGGGATGGATAAAAAAAAATTCTAGGGCACTAAACAAACCCTGGAGCTCAGTTAAATCCACCATCAAGAAATGGAGGGAACATGGCACATGTGTGTAAATCTGACAAGATTTGGTCGTCCTCACTCACTGAGTGACCGGGCAAGAAGACGAGCAGTGAGAGAGGCCACCAGGACACCTGTGACTACTCTGAAAGAGTTACAAGCTTTAGCAGCTCTGATGATGGGAGAGACTGTGCACACAACTGTAGACAACCCCAGTTCTTCACCAGTCAAAGCTTCATGGGAGAGTGGCAACGAGAGAGACACTGTGGAAAGAAACTCGTACGAAGTCTCGACAAGAGTTTGCCAAAAGGCAGAATCCATCACCAAGTGGAAGGTCCTTTGGTCTGATGAGACCAACGTGGAGCTTTTTAGTCATTAGACAAGGCGCCATGTTTGGAGGACACCAAACACCACATATCAGCACAAACACACCCTCCCCACTGTGAAGCATGGTGGTGCAGCATCAGGCTTCGAAAAGTGGACGGAAAGATAAATGCTACAAAATATCAGGAAATCCTGGAGAATCAAATTCCACCTGCTAGAGAACTACGGCTTAGGAGAAGATTTGTTTTCCAGCAAGACAATGATCCAAAGCAAACAGCTACAGAACCCACAAGGTGGATGTTCTGGAGGCCAAGTCAAAGCCCACACCTCAATCCAAGAGAGAACTTGTGGCTGGACTTGAAAAGGACTGTGGGAAAAATGCTATCACTCATTTGTATGGTGAAAAAAAGGTTCAAAACTTTCCTAAAGGGCTGGATCAAGAGAGCACAGCTTCAATCAGTTGCTAGCAAAAAGAATAAAGCAAAATAAGAATGCAAATCAAGTGGTTAAAAAAAAAAGAAGTTTGGAAACAAACAAACAAACATGAGCAGCGCTAACAGGCATCTTGTGGGGTTGAAGCATGAGCACAACTTTATTATGACAAATCATTATTACTGTTATTATTTTTTTTTCTCTTTCTACATGTGCAGCACTTTGTGTTACTCTTCTCTCAAGTGTAAAAAGTGCTTTACAAATAAAGTCTGATTGGTTAATTGACTGACTGTTGATTAAAAACCTTAACAGTTCCTCATCTCTTCTACCGTTAATTGTGATTCTTAAAGTTTTGAACCTGAAGACACTGAGACAAAACAGACAATTCTCCACTATTTTTGAAGATTTTTTTTCCTGTTGCCTCCAAGTTATACAGTTTTATTTGTTGATGTTTCAGACAAAATGGAACAAGTTCATCCACAGAAAAAGGCATACACAGCATGTATGGATTCGAAGTAAAAAGTAAATTGCCAGAACTCCATTATCCTCTCAAGGTTCTTCTCCAGAGAAGTGAATGTAATACTAAAAAGTGGAAAAAAGCACAAGCTTCGCTGTGCCAAACAGCAAACCATGTCATACTGAGCTTTCTTATGTTCTGTATTGATAATTGACTTTGTCATCCTGGCTGACCTCAAACAGAACAACAGGTGACTGAACAGAGGGACGCAGAGGGCAGCAGCAGCAGAGCCTGTTATTTTAGATTACTCTGGCTGTTGGGGATAAAAGAGGAGATAAAGCAGAATGGAGGCCTGCAGGTGAATGTCTGTCAGATGACCTTGGAAAATGGAATCACCTGGCATGGACAAAATACAAAGGGTCAAAAATGATCACAAAACACAAGTGAACAAAAAAATCCACTAACTTTGTTTACACACATGAACAATTTAGTAGAAACCTTCAGATGAAGAGAGATAAACTCCCTATGGTCAAAGAACTTAAAGCTGACAAATGTAATAATAAATACAGTTGGTCTGGAAATAAGCTCATGACAATAAGATGCTGCTTTTTCATTTTGTTTGATCATATTCATTAAAAAAAAAACCCTGATAAAACTGACCAGGATAAAATGATGGTGCCTCTGAAAGACTAAAAACAATTTAAACATAGAAATATAAAACACTCAGATGTGTCCTGTAATGAACACCACAGGTGTTACAAGTAAAAGCTATAAGATCATCTCCCAGCAGCTTCATGTTCCTGTGACCACAGTTTCACGTGTCATTCAAAAGTTTTAGGTCCATGGGATGTTTTAAACCTCTATGGCTGCAGGAGGAAAACTGATGACAAACTGAAGACACAAGTAATATAAATGGTAACCAAAGAGCCAATGATAACTGCCACAGATATTAAAAGTGAACTCAGAGTTCATCAGGGTCAGATCATACCATCCATCACCGTTTGAGCCAAAGTGGAAGAGGACTGAGCAGGACCCTAAATCATCTGAAAAAGAGCCAGTCAGCCAAGCACTACATTGGCAAAATTTGTAAGTTTACTAACTTTAAAAACTTCATAAAAAGTGTCACCTCACATACAAAGTGTGTGTGGTACTAGACACATTTTGTGACCCAGGCTGTAAACATCTTTTTTTTTTTGGAAAGCTTTTAACTTTACAGCTCTAACTCTGTGGAACTCTTCACCCCAAACACGCACCAGTCAGACTCATTTCATTCATTGAAAAAACTCTCAAAACTCATCTTTTCAACCTCTGACCTGCACTCAGCAAATCTGTGATGAGATTATAAATCATATCAATTATTATTGTCAACACAAAAAATGCCTTTTGGAATTGGTTTGTGAGTTTTTGTTATTTCTGCAGCTAGCCTTCAGCAGACTCTTGCAGAAGTGCAGTTTTTGACACTTCCAGACAGGCTTCTTACTCATAGACTGGGGGTAGCCGAAAACACAGATTAACAATTGAACTCAAAGATGTACAGCAAATGAAACAGAAAATCAAACAAATTGACATCAGTGCAGTGTAACACCTCTAATAAATTACTTTTCTCTGCTACTTTAATGTACAGCATATAAGATATTCAAAAGTTATGTCATTGCTTGAGGGAAACCTTTTTTGCATTTCTTGCTGTTCTCTGCAGCAACAAACAGGTCATCACGGTGTAAGAGTAAACTGTAAACCTTCTTTTTTGTTTGTTTTTTTGTTTTTCTCTGAGCGTTTTAATCTCAGAACAAAAAGCATTCTTCACCTCTGTGTCCCCCCTAAACCCGCCCTTCATATTTTGGGCTGTCACAGTCTGTCACCAGGGCAGAGCCTCAGAGCTCTGTCATGTGTATCTGTGAGGAGACAGCTGTAATGCTGTCAGGGCACACCCACAATCAGTATTTTCTTATAGGAAGGTGATTAAATACGTTGGTACATTCAAGCTTAAGACCCACATAAAAGAAAAAAAAAGAGGTAAGAATTATTATATTTCCCTGTCTGCAGTAATTGTTCAATTAGAACTTTTTATTCTATTTATAAAGAGACTGACTTTAAATTTTCTTCACAGAACAGGTGTGTGAGCAGGATGTCTGTAAGCATGCATGGTGAGAGCTTCCTGCTTGGTGAGGAAAAGTAAGAATGTCCCCATGGGTTGTTTTATTTTACCCCCACTCCCTTATTAACCCTTACACAGGAGTGCCTTTCACAGCTGTGGATGTAGAGAGGTGGAGTCCATGTGAGGGCTTGACTCAGTCCGTCTCTACAAATGTAGTCACAGTTAGGTATCAGCTTGCAAAGACACAAAGCCAGCATCTGGTGTCATTAAGTTTCTTTAAAAGAAGGAAAACACAAATGCAGAGTTCATTCTGAGTGGACAGAAATATAGTTTTGTTTCAATTGTTTACACACAAATACTGGTTATTGAGGAAGACTGACCACAACAACCTGTGCACCAACCTCCTGAACCAGTTCTGCTAATCTACAAACACAATTATTACATTACTCTTAGATTACAGTTGTAAAACACATTTTTTCTAAACAGTACACATAGTTCCTCTGTTGTTTTGTATGTAAATCACTGCAGGTGCAACTTGATGTTGGTTGGGATAGTCACTGTTTACATCGCTTTTGTGAGAAAAATAAAATATATTAGTTACAGTGTATTTGTGTCTTCTGAGTATAAAAAACAGTATTTTAAAATATCTCAGAACACACTCATGTATCTACTGTCTGAAATCAGTGTAACACTGTACAAAAAGGCCTTCATCAAGTGTTTTCCACTCAGCACATCAGTGTTTAACTAGTTCTTATATGTCTGTTCATATGGTGGTTAGTGTGTATCATTAGAGTACTTCTTCAAAATACCTTTTCAGAGAATAAATAACATTGTTTTTGTAATTAAGTTGTGGAAAACGTGGGTGGAAGACCCAGCTGCAGATTTGAAAACTCAAAAATCCAAAACATAAAAAGGTATCCAAAACTCAAAAAACAAAACCTCACGAAAATTCAAAACTCAAGAATCAACAGGAGACACAGGCGATGGGGACCTGACGCTACAAAACAAAAATCAGAATTATCACAGTTTTGTAAGTAGAATTTTGATTTGCAGGAGATTTGAAGGGTTTTGTCCATTTTCTGTACTTTTTTTTATTTCTGTGTAGAGTTTTGAGAGTATGAGGCATGTTTTCAGAAAACGTGTCTAAACAACTGAAACCTGTAATTTCAGACCTCAAGTTTTAACAATTTGTGTCCAAAGGGAAGAAAGATTTGATCAGTCAGTTAAAGCAAAGCTTGCCCTTGAAAAGATTTCTAAGTTTCTTGATGACTCATTCTTTTCAGCCTGATTTGTTCCTCTATTCAAAAAAACTGCTTCATTATGGACACATCCATTCCAACAGCTGTGCCCCAGTGATGGTGTAAACCCCACCCCCCACTGCACTGAAGCTTGTACCTGTTAAGTAAACTCGTGGGCTCACCCCAACTTCTCATTGAGATTTCACTGGAAAATCTTCTAACAAAGACATCAGGACATTTAAGGCTGTTTGTCTTCACTCATGTTTCTCATCTTGAAAACTTAAGCCTGGTGTCAGAAATTTGCTGCACAAGCAAACCATTACAGCAAGGCAGAGCCAGGCCATGTATGGACCTAATCCACCAAGATCCCAAATAACAACCACTAAGTTATTTATGCAAACTCAAAAATTGCACATGCTTTTGGTGGGAATGTTGCAGCTGATCGACTATGACTGCATTCAAAGTTGATAACAGGCAAAAAGTGGTGCGGACCACCCTATATAAAAGAGGATTTAGTGTGTGCTACTATCTGTCTCCATGGAAATAAGGGTGAGTAGAGTGTCTGTAAACCAAAAATGACGTTTGAAGCTGTTGAGTTTGAGATCTTAGTGAGGAATTAAATAATGGAGATGCAGTTTATACCAGTGTGATGTATCTTTTTTAAATTATTATATATGGTTTATTTTTGTTCTCTAGTGGCTATTACTAGTAGGGTTTTTTGGTAATAACATAAAAAGCTGTGTTTTGAGTAATCAGCTGTGTCCTGAGTGCATAAGAACTAGATATTCTTGCCCATCCTGCATGACATAGCATTCAACACTTGAGACAGCACACCAGAAAATAATTCTGGGAGATGCTGGCTCTAACTGTGCTGGTGTGCTGGAATGATCCAGATGCAAGAAAATGCAGTGTTGTAAGAAGTTATTCCAGAGGTGATATTGCAAGGCTCTTTTCTATGACTGGCTCCTATTAAGCCCAAAGCTCCTCCAGCAGCTCAGAAATGGGATTGCTGGATAGAAAATGAGTCTCTGCTATTTTTATTTCTGACAGTCCAAATTTGTTGACACGTGGAAGATTCTCTCTCTCTCCTCTGTAACTGAGCCCATATCTCGCTGCATTGAGTGCAGACATTTGTGCATTCCCATCTGCCTTTCAGATGTGCTAACTGAAGATACAAAAACACAGACAACACAGACAAAATACCTTGCGGGTCTAAATAATTGCATTTGCATCTCCTCCTCCCAGAATTTTGTGCCCTCTGATAATCTGCATCTATTCCTCTTATTCGTGAATGCAGATACACTAAATGGATTGTGTGTCCTGTTTTTTTCATTTGACAAAAGCAATCCTCAGTATCAAGACTACCAGTCTGTAAAGTTTCTTTTGTTACATCATTCCTTATTTTACACTTCCTGTTTTATTCTGTTAACTTGTGTCTCTCTTCTTTTTCAGTTCCTGTCAAGCTTCTCCCCCTCTGCTGATCACAGGGCCCCTCCCTAATGTGTCTCACCTGTGCCTTGTAGTCTGTGCACTCCCTGTGGGTATTTAGCCCCTTCACTCCCTGACAGATTATTACAGGTGTTACTTTTGATTCTCCAGCGTCTCTGATTTGATCTCTCGTATTTATACCTGCTCGCCCGTTTTCCTCGTTGCCTCTTTTTTCCTGCTGATTCTGCGCCTTCGCCTGTTTCTGGATTTACCGTGTACCAACTCTATTTCTAATTAAAGGAACTGTTTTTGAACTCCGACTCCAGCGTCTTGAGTCCCCCTGTCTGGGCCCCTGGCTCTCAATAAGTAAATCAGTCTTGCCAACGCTATCAAGTTTGAATGTGTTTTTATACACACACACCTTTTGTAGATCAGGCCCTGGTTGTTTTTTCAAAAAGGAACTTCTTTTAACTGCTCTTAAAAGTTTAAAGGCTGTCTACCTGCTTTGATGAAATATTAAGATAATTTAACTGGGGGGTGTCTGATAATTGGAGGCTCCGCTTCTGATATGCCTTAAAATGAGTATAATGGTAAAAACAACATAATTTTGCAATGATAAGAAGTTTCCTTTTTTCCTTACCCTTTTCTAAAACAAATCAAATTTTGAAAAGTTTGTTGATGACTGAATTATAAATTTGACTGTATATTTGAGTCTTTAACTTTGAACACTCAAACACTTCTCTCTTCACTCTTGGTACAAATGTCTGTGGAGCAGCAGGGCACAGTGTGTTGAAGGTGATGGTAAACTTTTGGTGTTCTAACATAAGGGCCGACAGGTTTCAAACTACCTTTGGGGGCATTTTGACCTTTGTTGATAGGACAGCTGCAGAGAAACAGGACGTGTGGGGAGTAGATGGTGAGGTCAGACAAAGGGTCGCAGCCAGGAGTCATCCCCCAAATAGTGAAGTAAGACATCCGCTCTTAGGGCCACAAGTGTGTCACATGCATTTATTTCTTTGAAAACTCACACAACCTCATGACTCCTGTTTTATCTATACAGCTGTGCCTCAGGTCGATGCAGGTTTATGTCTCAGCTGCGTCTCACAGGTGTTATTTTGACCTTATATACTCTTTGTGTTTTTGAATTCACAAAACATGGATAAAAGTTAGGTTGATAAGTGAAAATGAAACCCTCTGTTTTGCTGGATGTTTTGGTGAAACAATTAGAGATAATATGTTGATTATTTTCTTCACAGTTGAGTGAAAAAAGATATTGATGCAAATTTACACAATTTGCATACTGCAGATAATGTTCAGCTACACAGTTGTGCTCATAAGTTTCTATCCTCTGGTGATTTTGTCCTGATAACATGAACACAAGTTAAAACAAATGTGTTTGAATGTCTACTAAAAGTAACCATCCTCACCTGTGATCTATTAGCTTGTAATCAGTGTGTGTGTGTGTGTGTATAAAAGGTCAGTGGGTTTCTGAGCTCCTGACAGACACGTGCATCTTTCATCTTCAATACTGCACTAATGTTTCTGCATTCCAAGCCCTAGGAAAGGCAAAAGAGATGTCAAAAAGGTAACTGAACTGTACAGAATGAGGAAAGGGATATAAAAATATATGCAATGAATTGAGGATGCCAATAAGCAGTTTTCAAACGCTAACCAAGAAGTGGAAAATGAGGGATTTTGTTGAAACCAAACCACGGTAAGGTAGACCAACAACAATTCCAGTCACAACTGCCAGGAAAATTGTCCAGGATGCAAATAAAAACCCACAAATAACTTCAGATGAAACACAGGACACTCTGAAAGAATGTGGTCTGGCTGTTACAAGGTGGCACTTGAAGAAAAATGGGCTGCATGGTTGAGTTACTAGAAGAAAGTCACTTCAAATGCTGCAAAGTGTCCCGATTACAATACCCAAAAAAACACAGAAACAAGCCTCAAAACTTCTGGAACATAGTCATTTGAGACCAAAATTAAACTTTTTGTCCACAACCATAAACATTACATTTGGAGAGGAGTCAACAAGGTGATACTACTTTCCAGGTGGTAAGGATGACACTTTGTGCCTCCATCTAGTGACTACAAAACCCCTACACACTCGATGTTTCCGAGTCCTTTGAACCAGGTTTGACTACTTACTTCCTACTTACGTCGTACAATAGTCTTTTATGACCTCCTTTTAAATGTGAGTAGTCGGGTCTTCGACGTGTACTCTGCATGAACCTGCTTCACACATGACAATGATCCAAAACACAAGGACAAATCAACCTGCCATTGGCTACAGCAGAAGAAAGTGAAGGTTCTGGAGTGGCCATCTCAGTCTCCTGACCTCAATATCATCAAGCCACCCTGGGGAGATCTCAAACCTGCAGTTCATGCAAGACAGCCCAAGAATTTACAGGAACTGGAGGCTTTTTGCCAAGAAGAATGGGCAGTTGAACCATCTGAGAAAATAAAGACCCTCATCCACAACACCCACAAAAGACTTCAAGCTGTTATTGATGTTAAAGGGGAAATACATCTTATTAAGAACTGGGGGATGAAAACTGTTGATCAAGGTCATTTTTTGAAGTTTCTGTTGTCATTATGATTTAAAAAGAGTAAACACAGCTGTTTGTTAATAAATGGTTTCACCCAACCACTAACCATGAGTGACATAAACGTTTTTGTGTTATCATTTTTTATTTTTTAACAGTGATCAAGAAATCATAAATTCTACCAGGGCATGTAAACTTATGAGCACAAGGGTAAGTTCAAAAAATGCAGAGACATACTGCGACCTCAATGAGGAGTCACTGCAGTGTCACAGAAGAGTTTTAGTTAAACCAGTGAACCTCTGCTGCTGACAAGCTGTTGGCATATTAGATATAGGATAAGCAACATTCTAATACTCTGTGAGGGTGCCCTCAGGCACAACACTACTTAATGCTAAATGCTCGCGTCAGCACACTTCTGTGTTCAGAGAAACAACAGGCTAATATTTATCATGTTTACAGTCTTACCCAAGCACTTTTGCATGTTAATATTTGCTAATTAGGACAACAAAATATAGCCAGGGATGAGTCATGAACTCATGTAGCCTACAGGACAAATTAAAATCTGAGGCTGAAAAGTGAGTAAATAAGTTGGAAAGCTGCATGGAATCATTTTGCTGCCAATGTCGTTGAAATACTGAACTCAGGAGCTCATGCTACCCTCAGAGGAAAAAGATAAGGGATCATCATAGTCACTAGACTTTTTAGAACTCCAAACATCTGTGAGAAATATTGTTGCAATCTGTTGAAACGCTTTTGAGACGTTTTAGTGTCATTCGAAGTATGGGACAGCTAGAATCACCAGTTTTTCCATCCCCAAAGCCACAGCGAGCACGGCCATAACTATCAGTACACAGAACAAAGAGTGCCGGCAAATGACCGATGTGTACAATGTATTTGCACCAAAACCTAAACATCGTCTCACCAGCTGTGACTGTTTGTGTTTATGTTCCTTTTCCTCACGGACACTTCTGGGCTTCCTCTGCCATCCCCCATTTTAAAAACACAATCATATGAATAAAACATTATGTCCTCAAGCAAAGAATCCTCTCAGAAAGTGTGCATGAAAGCCTAAAAAGTCTGCAGGAGAGCCCTCATGTGCATCCACTGTGGATTTTATAGTAGGGCAGCCGCGAGCTGCTGTAGTCTTAGTAGAACTGTACATCAAAGTCAGTGAGTCTGTGACAGTAAGATTGGGCAAAAGGGACTTTCAGAGAAAGTGGGGAGGAGAGAGAGCTGTGGAAGGGGAGAGGGATAAAGGCGAGGCTGTGAAACCATGTTTGACTGATTTATTACAGCTTCTCCCATTCGTTCATTGACTTCACTGTGCAGATTGATATCGACAAGTTGCCCCAAATGAAAATAAGAATGTAATGGAAACAATATTTACAGTTCAGCTTATGCACACAGGCAGGTTGGAGACAGCTCACATCAAACTGCCAAAGGAGGAGTACTCGCAGATTGAAGCTTGTACACTATTTGGGGGTGTATCTCAAAGGGGCTAAGGGGTCAATGCTGAACAACACAAGCAGGTTTTTTTAAGAGCCTGTAATGGGGCTGAATTTATCACTCTGCCACTGAGCAGGCTGGACATCAGGGCATTAGCAGGACCTCAGACAAGATTTTAATGATTCAGATTTGGCATTGGCTCTGTAAGCACAAATACTTTAGAGTGCAACTTAAACCTTCTGTTTGTACAACTTGGAAAAAAGCTCTTGAGAAATGTAGTTGCTTCCAAATTGTGTTTGATACATAAAAGAGCTTGGACTGAAACTAAAACATGTTTTTGCAACATCAGGCCACATGTCACATCAGGAACTTAGGCTCTCCTTCTCTGCTGAATGTAAAATAGTCAGAGGCTAAAAATACAGGGCAACTTTTCAGACATAAATACCTATAAATCATCTCTCTCTCTTTCTTTCACTCTCTCATCCTCTCTATCTCTTTCTCACTCTGTCTACATGTGTGTCTTTGTCCATTTTTCTCACTCTACTTTCACCATCCTGATGAAAGAAGGGGATGCAGACATGCACAGAGAGCAGCATGAGGTGATACATGAGGCGCAGAGTGGAGGATAATTACTGACTGAAGAGACACTGAAATAAAAGCAGACAAAATATAAGAGGGCCTTTACTAACTAAAAATACCTGCACACACTGAGCCATGTCACATCTGCTCGTGTTAGGGACTGTGAGGACTTTCAGGAAAACTAGTGGGTTATTTTCTTGAATAAAAATGCAGTTTCTCCAAGACAATTTTTTAACAAGGTGCGAAGGGACAAGGTGATGTATTTATTAAACAACTACATAGCACTGTTGTTTGAAATGTGATGACAACCAAATTTTGTAAGCTTGTAGCAAAGTTTAGGGGCTGTATTTAGTGCTACTCACAGCTCAGTGCCCTGAGACATGTCCATAACCTGTAACCTTTGTGAATCCTGGTTGTGTCCTATCAGTGCTCATCTACCAACTCCAACCTCACCAAGCAGAGCAAACGTAACCTGGCTCTTCATTTCATTGGAGGACTCTCAGGTTTGAACACATCACTGCAGAATAACTGCTGCATGCAGGAATGTTGGAATGAACATAAGTACAAACAGGTCAACTCCTGTTAGCTTGGCTCTTAGCTCCTGTTTTTGCCTTAGCCCATGCTCTATCACTCTCCTGTTTATCTGTCTTCTGCTCTTCCATTCATTTTCTGTCAGACAGTCCAGTTCCTCCACCATTCCACCATTACTGCAGCGTAAATCACAGAAATTGTTTTCAGAACCACTTGTTCACTATACATCGGAGGTCTTCAACAGGGGGGTCCATGGAGGTTCTGCAAGGGGTCCTGGACTTTTAGGTTGATTAGGCAATTTTTTATATTTCAGATACGTGTTCCCAAACATTTCTATTTGTACTGGTGTTACTGTTTTTGAACACACATCAATGGATTCAAGGAGGACAAAGATGTTGCCTTTGAGTCAGTTTGTTTCATACTGGCTTTGTCAGGCTCCCCAGAATAGCTTCACACTGAATGCACAATAACAAGGTACGTTCAAAAATAAGCCTGCTTTGATAAAACACCCAATAATACATATATGGAAAGGGGGCCTTGGTCAGAAAAACGTTGAACCTGCTTTACATCATCCCTGGTGATGTCTCAACTTCTTGATCAGCTCATGTCAAAACCCTAAGTCTGTCTTCTTTTTTTATTGTTACTGTCATTTCAGTTTTTTGCCCTTACTCTTAATCCTACATCTCATTCTGAAGTGCCCAGTTATAGAGGAGAAGGAAGAAAAGAAAAAAAAAATCAAGATGTAGTTATGTGTAGATTTACACACTGAGGGGCATATATGTTAACATTGGTAATACATGGTCTCAGCATGTGTATGTATCCCATAAACCACTGTAGCATTTCCATTACTCCTTGTTGATAATAGATCAAACAAACAAAACGATATTTGACACAACTCATCTTCTTCTGAAGTGCAATATGTCTGTAACTAAATTTGCATATATTGAAATGACAAATATTAAAATGCATGAGTCACACCTGCGGCTCACAAACTTAATTCAGTCAACTGGCCAGTGGCTTCTCCTTGACTTATACAATCAAAACGAAGGAAATGAGCAGAATTTTTTCTGGGGAATAGTCTGAAGATAGTGAAAGACTTCAGGTAAAATGTGCACAGCAGACTGTGGTGTGAAAATGGATGTTTTCCTTCTGTTAATATTAAAGTGAAGAACTGAAGCTTCTCTTTGCCATTGGACTAGCTGTAAGACACAATATTCTAATGCTTCAATGGTCATAATATATGTCAGATCGGACTGAGACTGGAGGCAGTAGAGCAGAGAAGTTTCCAGCCCTCAGGTCTGAGATAGCAGAGTTTATTTCTGCTGATCAAATAAAAACAGGGCTTTCATGTCTTGCTGTTCTGGACCAGTGATGAATGGCTGCTGTAATGAGTATAAATAAAAACAGAAAAATGTTTATTTGTGCATGTATGTCTATTATTTCCCAGGACAATGCATGTAAAATGAGCTACATCTTTTTCTTTAATTAGACTTGGATTCAGACTTGTCTGCTGAATAACAAATCAACCTGTCACTTATTCCATTGAGGGTTTAATATGCCAAATGCATGTAGCTGTTAGTTACTTTCAGTCATTACAGAATGTTCTGGCATTACCTGGTGGATTCCACTGTTTTACAACACAAAAGAAATAATGAGAGTACATAAATTTTCTCTCAGATGAAAAAAACAGTGGGATGATACCACTGTTTGATGTAATAATTATCTCTGCAGCTCCGCAAATTGTTTCGTGCTTTCCTCTGATGTTTCTCAAATATGGTGAAAATAGAAGTGTAATGAGGGGTACAAAATAAAACATCTTTGCATTTCAGAGACATGCAGTTTCTCTTCTTCAGTGACCTAGCTTCTGCTGGTATTTATATATATGAGGGAATGTGCTTTCACTTTTTTCACACTTACTTTCTGTGTCTGATTGTAAGTGTGTACTTGGTGCTCCACTCTTCTCTGCTCCATAAAAAATGTTTGACTGACGTTGTTTCGAGTCCTAAAGGACAAACTCATGACAGAAAATAAATAAAGAGCATGATGTAGATTGTAGACCAAAAGTAATTGAATGACCTTTTGCTGCGATCGTGTTGGAGATTTTTGGCTGATGACGCATTGAAAAAACAACCAATGACAGTCGCTCGATAACAGAAATAACTTCCTCTTTCCTCATCCTTTCCAGCACCTTTTCTCAATCCTTTCCTGAAATCCTCCATCCTTCCTTTCAGCTCAGACCAGGGATCATAAAAACTTTAAGACACCATTTGTAGAAAATTGTCTGGTTATGGATTAAAATGAAGCACTGAAACTGTATCACTCTACTTATGACTATATAAAGGCTTTTACCAGCACTGACAGGTACAATATCTAAATTTAATATTCTCTTGTGTTGTGATGTATGAATACATTTTGAATCTATAATTACACATCAAACTTATATCCAACTAATTGTCTAAAGATATCTTTAGTCTGAGCTCCTATCTTGTTTCCACCTGGCAGTCTGGTACGGATCAGTACAGTTTGGTACGGGTCAGATCGGTAAAGCCTGATCCTGTGCGCGTTTCCACAGCCAAACATACCCTGCTTGATGGGCCGGATGGCGGGAGCGGTGTCAGCTACGTAACAGTGTGACGTCATTGCAGCGCTACACATTGTACCCCGCTAATAAATACAACGAAGAAGAAATAAGCAGCATTGTAAACAAAGAGAAAGATGGAGGACATCCAGCAACTCTTCTACTTTGTGATCAGCATGTGGCTCTTTATTCCATAACTCAATGAAGCTGTGTTTCAGGAAAAGCTGCGTGTGGGGTTGTGTGTCGTTCTTTATTACCGCTGTAGCACGGGGAGTTACCGATCTTTTGACCAATCAACGTACTGCAGTGATTATAGCCCCACCCCTGGGGCCGTTTTGGAGCGACTTGGCACCCCAACGGACGGATACTGAAAAGCAGAGCAGTACGGGTCGCTTATTAAGGGACCTGTCCCGGTTTTAGTCTATGGAAACGCCACAAAATGTGTGCCGTACCGAGACGAACCGAACCGATCCCCTTGGTGGAAACAAGGCTATAGTTACAGCCAATTATGTCACCAGTGAGGCCTGGTGCATTATCTGCATCTACAGGCTCTTAAATGTTAGTGTTTGTTTATATAAATGACAGGAGTGATTGTGACCCTAAAACGCCATAATTTTCTTCAATAAACGTAATCTATTTCCTTAAGATAGCAAGTTAATTTCAGTCATTGTCTTGAGGTGATGGGATATTTTTTTAATATCACTCATCCGTCAGGTCAACTGTGGTCATTCAAAAGTCAATCAGTCTGAACATAAACTTTCTGATGCATTTTGATGAATTAAAAGAAAAACAGGGAATTTCAAGACAGTGATGGTTCAATATCCATTCAATTTGTTTTGTACCATCAGCTATAGGCCAAGAGAACTCACTGCCACCGAAAGCACCACAGACACAACACCATAACATTTGGGCCACATGCACGACAGAATCGAAAGCCTGGATGGTTTGACTGCATTTCAATCAGGAAAGACTTAGACTTCAGAAAGATTGTGAATAGATTTAATGATACAGGTGCACAATTACAGTTTTGGCGGTTAGACCCCATCGAACGTTGCAAATGAATGTGTAGGGGAAACAATGATGTGATGAATTATGAAAATCCCCCGATGGAGTCTAGACACTGCTGGTATAGAGTCTTTTGGAGAGCTAGTTCCTGTTGAAGATTAGGGAGCTGGATCCTGTTGGAGGTTGGAGAGCTGGATCCTGATGAGGATTGGAGATCTGGTTCCTGTTGAGGATTGAGGAGCCGAAGCTGAGTACTGGACTGATGAAGATTGGTGGAGCCTGGGGAGGAGGAGGGTCGCTGTTCGTTGTGTGAGCCTGCGAGACACTGACGAGCAGAGAAGGCATATTTAAAGTTTGACAGCTTTGAGTTGATTGGTTTACAAGTGACAGCTTTGAAGATGTGATTGGATAGAGAGAAAAGCTTACACGCCCACTTTGGTCAGCTGATGAGAAAGCGCGGGAGTGAATGAATGAATAGAGAGATGGTGTGAGCCCATAGACAGTCTTCCTGACTGAATTTACGCTAAGCTTCATTAATCCAGAGCATGGATGGTGTGACCCCGGATGAATTGAAGTTTGGGTGGCATAAGAAATGACCCCGTTATCTAAGCAATAATAAAACGAAAAAGTTAACTTGAGAGAACAAATAAAATTGTAACAAAAAGTACTGATTAAATCAAACATGAAGGTGTGATTTGAACATTACATCAAAGGCCATGATACTTAGGGCAATGCCTTTGTTTTATGCTTTCAAAACATCAGGTTATTTACTTTGGTAAATAAGTAATCATGAAACATGTCTTTCTCTTCATCCTATAATTTAATTTTTTCACTGCCTTTCTTCTCTCTCTCTCCCTTTTATAAATTTTGAACTTAAATTTCATGAACTGCCTGCCTGCAAATACTCCTTCTCTTCTTATACTTTAGAATGGGTTTATCTGAGAGAATCAGACTGAGTTCAAGATAAACTATGAATTTTTCATTTTAGGTTCAGGAAATTAATGTGGTGTTAAAACTAATACTTCATTCTGACTCTGACAGAGACAAGGTTTTCCTAGCCAAACGATTCATGTGAGAGAGCGATATTGCAACATCTCATGTGTGCAGAACACTGCCTGTGAGAACAGAGATGAGTTCACACTGTAGGAAAGAGAGAGAGAGAGAGAGAGAGAGAGAGAGAGAGAGGGAGAGAGAGAGCAAGAGTGACAAAGAGCTGAGGCACACTGAGGCCTCCTGATATACAGCGAAAACACCCACCCACATGGTCATCACCTTGTTCATGCTCCCATATGCAATTAATGTGTAGATTTTACCCTTATATAGTCTGACTGAAAGCATGGTAGATAAAATTCCTCCCTGTACAGGGGATCTGAATCAAGCAGCATTCACTGGTCTTATAATATGATGCCTGTAGGAAAGAGTTAAAAACTGCAGCTCATCAAGCATTTCTCTGCGATTGTCTGCTGGAGCACTTGGACTCACACACACATACACACACACACAAAAAAAGATATTTTCAGCCTGGTATGAAAACAAAAGTGATAATAACCTAATTTGTCTATTGACACACACTGTACAGGGATGTGGTTTTTTTGTTGTTGTTTTTTTTTACAACTGATGGGTTCTCCTGTGTGGGGGCAGTGGTGTGCACAGTGGTGGGGTAAGGGGGATGGTCACCTGCCCCTCATGGCCCAATTATTGAAAAGAGTGCCCATTTTGGAGAGAAAATATGAACTGAAGTGCCTTCTTAGGACCCAAACAAATCCTTACATGATCCCTAGGCAGCCAAAACGTGCTTAAGAGCCCTCTTTGGTGCCAAACTTGCACTGAAGTGCTTTCTTGAGAGACAAAACCCCACCAAAGAACCCCCCCTGGTTGGGGAACAACACTTCTGCCCCAAGAAATTTACACCAGGAGGAAGTTCAAGTCACGGTTTTGGTACAGCACAGTGGCACAGCGGCACCCACTGAAAATAAGCTTCAAACTCTGCATTAGAAACAAATGGATGATGCCACGGAGACTACATCCATATGTTATACAGTCTGTAGTTTGAATATAATCTTGAATAAAATCATGTATGGAAATACACGAGCTACATATCCAGCTATTTCAACATGGACAGGCTGTAAAGACAGGCTTTAACATGCTGGAAAGAAATTCTCCCTGATCAAACTCTTTCCACACTAAATCCAGCATGACAACTCATTTCTGCTCCTTAGAGTCTTTTCCTCCCGTCTCTGACTGAATGGTGTGCTTGACCTTTCCCATAAAGTAGCAATGTTTTAATGTGTATTAGATCAAGTTCTTTTTAAAAAAGGCTGCAATTTTCTCTATTGCCATACTTTGTTTATTTTATAACTTCTATATTATATTATATTATATTAGCTCCACTACTGGCAGTAGTGGTGTATCTAAATCATTTTCACATTCAATACAGCTGTATTAGGGAATTTCATGAATGTACGACAATTTCGATTTGTTTCACAAAATAGACAGTTACATACCATCTATCATCTTACTGGGACAACGTTGAAATACATCAGCAAATCAGCATATGAATGTTATACTCAGAAAAAGAGCATCTTGCCTGGTAAACACACAGCAGCTGAGATGATCATTCAGATGTGAGTATTGTGTCTTGGAAATAAAAGCTTTACTCCCCCTCTCTTGAGGTAAACCTTGAGAATGAGTGATTATTTATCTTTGTGCAGGAAAGAAAAGTTACCCCAGCACTAAGATGAGTTCTTCTAGTCTCATGAAGCATCAAACTAAACAAGAAGCTTCTAAAAAGCAACTTGCAAGAAAGCCCTTTGTGATGAACACGTTAGCATACACATCAAGGAGGAGTCCATGTAAACAGCCAAGGCGTACTTCATATCACACCTGTGCTCTGAGAAGAACCTCATAGATTCACAGGTATCCTCACAAAGACAAAGACATGCATGTGATATTAACTGCTGAGTCAGCTGCTTTCAGAGGAGGGGCAGGGGACCTAAAGACCCAATTCAATTTGATCCAAGTCAAGCAAGAAGAAATAGCACTTAAGTTTACTGGGTATGTAACAGGTTTTATAACACATTAACTGGTAATTGCACTGATGATAGTTTTTAGTACTTGCCCATCATTGATGACAACTATGTAGACAGAAAAATAAAAGCTTGACCTGAAAACATTCTGTGCTATGATGAATGAAAACAAAGTGGTCTGTAAATGAAGAATTCTTGATTGCTGTTTACCCTGCCTTGTACCCGCTGTACCCTGGCTTTTCATTCACCACAGAAAATACCAGCACAGTGTTGGGGTTTTCTAGTTGAAACATGACACTGAGATGCATGAACAGCCATCTTGTAAAGTTAAATAGTAAAGTGATGGACAAGGCTGGCAGTGGAGTGTAATCAACATCCTTGTTACTGTGGGTTTCTTTCATGTTTAACTGCTAAAAGAGGCAGCCTGTGGCTCAAAACCACAACATGAGTTGTATGCCTGGCCAGCAGCATGGGAATAAAGCACTTCAAGGAATTCATCTTTGTGTTTGTCCATATGGGTCACATTAGAACCTTTGAGTTTGAATAATGCTGATGATGTTGTTAGGGGTTATCCGAGGCCTATATACAAAATACACTTGTAGACTAATCTGCTCTGGCACTCACATCCAGAGGTGTCAAGTAACAAAGTATAAAATCTTCATTACCTCACTTAAGTAGGAATT
This sequence comes from Thalassoma bifasciatum, assembly GCA_008086565.1. Lineage (NCBI taxonomy): Eukaryota > Metazoa > Chordata > Actinopteri > Labriformes > Labridae > Thalassoma > Thalassoma bifasciatum. The sequence goes on from RPOG01001580.1 coordinate 130,605, forward strand.
TGGGGTATCTTTACTTTACTGGAGTAAATCAATTTCAACCATTATGTACATTCCACCCAAAGCTGCGGCTGAAGTTCCATGTGATGTCATCCATGATTCTGTTGTCAGGATAAAGGCTCAACATCCAAGAATCAGCCCAACTATCATGTAGTGTGTGACCACTTTTATATTCACAGTGTGTTGTACTAAAATGTATTAATTTTGAGCATAAATGCTGCAGAAACAGGTGCAGCCCAAACCTTAAGGCATTAACATTTTAATACACAATTTCAGTAATTCTAACCTCTACAAAAATGTGATTTTAGGGAGATGGGGTAGTACACTACAGGCCCCTGGGGTGTGACCTAAGCTTTTGCTCTCGACATTTTTTACCCCTGACATTACCTTTATTTTCATACTTAAGTACTTTCCAAACCAGTACTTTTTGTTTGAGTAAAATGCAGGATTTGATACTGCAACTTTTACAGAAGCCTTTTTAAACCCAGAAGTATCCATATGCAACGGTGTATTGAAGTCACTTATAGGAAAAAAAGAAATAGTGGCAAATTTGTGATTTGTGAGTTTGATTCCTACCACAATCATACTTTGTAGATTATTATCACGCTCTGTTGCTCTGCATTATGGACCAACTTGACAGCATTATTGGGTTATACTGTCAACTTGGTATTAGCCTAAGGTCATCAAATTATTCCTAGGATACACAATATAACCATTTTAATGTCACTGCATCTTTCAAGCCTAGATTTATAAATAAAATCACACCAAGTAGCCCTAATACGCCGTCACATCTTTGATTCTATCGCTGAGCAATGCATTAGAAGACTTTTGACATCTCTGCCCGCACATTTCTATCCTCTTCCCTCTGAAACAGGACCTCAAATTGGAGAAGTAGGGGTTTGTGAGTCCAAAAATAAGACTCCCCTTATACATGATGAACAAAAAGTCACGACAACCCTCACCAGAGTGATTAAAATTCCCCTCTCATTTTTGATGTGTATTCCAGCTGATGTCTCGTGGCCCCTGTTTGGAGATTAAAAATAATAATAATAAAATCACGCAACTAATTCCAAAGTTGACTCGCCTGAAGGCATGTCAAACCCACTTAATACCGACATGTTGCCCCTACAAAGATAGCAGGGAAACGCTGACGAGTTGTGCTGTTTTTTAGCGTCAACCCTGGAGACTATGAAATTACGTACAACTCGCGTCATGAATTTAACAGTGTTCAAGTGGGCTAAAAAGGCTCTGAACCCCCCTCTCTCCTCTCCTCCTCTCCCTCCCGCCCCTCCAGGCTCCTTCCCCCCTCCAATCCTTCGGGCAAAATACTCACGCACCCTCCGTGTGTGTGCGTCAACGAGCGGGGTCTGTGCTGCCGCTCGCGGACAAAACCCACACGCGCAGCTGCTTCATTCTCCAGAGCTCGCGCCTGCACGAACAGAGGCGGTTGGAGCTCGCGCTGCTTGTTGCGGGGACATCACCTCTGTTGGACTTGACTCAGGACACGAACACTCATTCAACCACCTGATAATGCCCGTTTAGCCGAGAACCAGCAGTGTCATTTTGTTGAGAACTAACTTGTGACTTCCGCACGCGCCTCCCGCCGTTGGTTTTCATGTGTTTTATGTCTTTGCGCTCCACAGTGAGGTAGACTTATGCAGACACGCTGTCCAGGAGTATCGGCGTGTGATTGATCCCGTGGATGCGGCTGTCGGGGTCGGTGTCTGAGCCCTGCAGGATCAGCCTGTCATAGGGCATCATGATTTTTACCTTTCTGCAGAAGTGGACGAGGAATATTTCCACGGAGATGCTGCTGTTGGTGCAGATATTCTGGCTGTTACCTCTGACCGGAGCGGCTCCCTCTCAGAGCACCGAGCAGCTGGACACGGGGGTGGTAAGTTCACTGTCTTTTCACCATGGGGGGAGTGGAAGTTTTGCTACTTATCACCGCTTTCGGCCATGCGGGACGGGAAAGTTGCTCCACTGGAAACCAGTGCCGTGTGCTGCCCTTCTGCACCCTCATATAATGAACTGTCACTTAATACTTGAAGTGGTCTGAGGTAAATGCTGATCCATATTTGATCTGACTTCAAACATGCCACAGCAGATGAAGCAGAGTTTTGGAGGCTGAATATGATGGGAAATGAAAGCATAAATCCCTTTAATATTTTGCAGTGCAGACACAAGTATTCAGACATGCATTGGCTGGATGACAGCCGTCTTCAGCATGCTACCAGATCCTTTAATGATGAATGACATGAAGGGCTGACATCCAGCACACTTACAAATGTGTCTGTGTCTCTGTTATGCATCTGAAAGGACTACCTTAATATGGTATTTAATCCCTTCATTGTACAGGGTTGCTGAAATTGTGCGTTTATGGATCAGAAAGTGATGGGCATGTTGAGTGACAGGATATTAAAATTAGGATTTTAGCTGTGTGTGGCAGCTTTTAGTCATTTGCCATCAATTAATCTGATACACTAATTGATTTGCTCCCGTAAGGATAAGTACTCTTCATACTTGAACCAATACAGTACTGAAACCTGGTACTTGGGAATTGGTGCTGGTCCCCAACAGTACCCATTTTCAGTTTCTTTTTTGTGTGTTATATGGTAATAAATATTATTTGTTTAGTGACAAAAACTCAAATATTTCAATGTAACAAATGTATTTCTCAGTATATAAACTTTAACAAATATTTATGAACAGCATTCAACTGTTTGTTTTGTAAAATCATAGTTTCACAAATTTCTTCAACATGAAAACTCTGCAATAATATCAACTACAACTTAATCATTTTACTACAACTAAGCATTGTTTTCCCATCATGATGCACAAATTAAAACCCAGCTCTATGTACTCCATGCCCATGTCCACCATGGAAAATCGTCTACTCTTTCACTCACTCACAGTCACAAGTGTGCCTTCAGGTACTGAAACATGGTACCGTTTGAGTTTACATGAATCTGTACCAGGTGCTGCTGACGGACTTTGATACCCATTCCCAGTGTTGTATTGATAAAATCATGTGTTTATGGATCAGTAAGTGATGGACATATTGAGTGACAATATATTAAAATGAGGACTTTGGCCATGTGTGGCAGCTTTTAGCCATTTTGTCATAAATTAATCTGGTAGACCAATTAACTGTATCCAAATTACAGCTGTGATGTTTGTAAGTGAATGAGATCAATCCAGACGGCTTCAGCTTTGACTTTGGTGTTCAGTGAAAGCAAAGCACCTGCAGAACAAACAGCTATCTGCTTATGAGAAACTCTTGAGACAGCATGCTAATTAATTGTAATCTTCTGCAGCTCTAATATCAGCACACATCACCTATTTGTTTGCAGTTCATTAATGCATCTGGAGTACTCCTAAAAAAACACACTCATTAAAATTTTGATGTTTTTACTGCTTGTACAACTCCTCCACCATCAGTGTCTTTTCACAGATCTTATGTTATTTTTTTTTGTTTTTTTTCTTTTTGTATCTGGAAGCTTGAGGATGAATCCTATTACCAAGGACACTGCTGAGGTATTCTTGTTGCTGCACCACCTCCGCTGACTCCCTGTGGACATGTGGTGCCAGGAAACAATCATTCATCCTGTTTGTGTTGGATTCTGTCTCTGTAGCTGCAAATAGGAATTGTCCCTGGGCTCAACAAGTGAGTTGAGGACAGTGGGACAGTTCTGTGTAGGACTTGAGTGCACAGAGTGGAGCACTGGGTAGTTTCAGACCCCAGCGGGTAATGACTAGGATGTGGAAACACACCAGTGTACAAGCAGGGTAGCTGGATAGGAATGATCTGTGGCTAGTAGAGCAATCCTTTAAGCTGCTTTGATGCTGTATCATCCCATATCAAGCCATCTTTAAGTGTGCACTCAGCTTCTCACGCACCCAGCAGAAACACAGCATCGTGAGAATCGCTGGGTATTGTCGTTTCCCCATAAACCCATTTGAAATGCAGAAGTAACTGCTGTTTTGCTCCTGGTTTGGTTTATCTGCTATTGAGAATCTGTGTTTATTGCTTGTGAGATATTCCGCTGGGCTCATCAGCCAGTTTACTGCAGCTCTTCATCATTTCATGCTGTAACACTTGCATGCATGAGCTCCTGTGCTGGGAAGCGGCTGCCTTGAGTTTTTTTTTTTTATGAACCTTACAAACCAAAACAATGAGCTGCAGAGTGCTGAATCTGTGTAGTATAACGAGCCTGACTGCACACACAAACCCTCCACATTATGAGGAAACAGTGGCGGTAGTGTTTGTACCTGAGACACTGCCAGATGCAGGTTGGAGTTTCCAAAAATTCTTTCTGTACTTGAGACTAAAAAAGGGACTGACAGAATCAATCACACACAAGTTTTACACCTTTCAAAGATCCCATCTTGTCTTTATCTCTATGAACAGGTTCCACATAGTAATACACAGTCTGCAGGTGATGGACAGGTGTGTAGTCCCAGCAGGATACTCTGTAGGCATGAAACAGTGTAGTACAGAGGAAAACAGATGGAACAGTTTGACTGAAGGACAGTCCCAAAACTCATCAGTTGTCATGTGATTAGAGTCTTCAGGGTCTCAGAATTCTGAACTATGATACTTGTGATTCTAATTTTTGCTTTTGAAGCCTATTCCTATTCCAGGCATGCTCTTATTACAAACAGAGTGGCTGCGTGTTTTGACAGATGATGGCAGTTCTCAATTAAGAGCCCATGTAAATAGGCTGTTTATCTAGTTTGCTGTGCAACAATGCATCTGATTTTTCTGTTCCTTGAAATGCAGCGTGTCACATTTATGGATAGCAAGGGTGGCACATAGAGATGAGGAGGACCTGTCAGACTGTGAGTAAGAGCAGCAAAGCAGATGCTTCCCTAAGTAAACACAAAGCTTGGCTTTTTCTACCTGTGCCCTGAAAAGACTGTGAAAAAGCTGCCTATAAAGTGATGTAGGGCTGAGCGAAGTGGCTGAAAATTATATCACTACAGAAGTGTTTCATATTAGTCGATATTGAAAATTATTTATTTGTTTTTTCAACCTGCCCTCGATTTTGGGCTATAAGCCGCTACTTTTTTTTTCATGCTCTGAACCCTCCGTCTTAAACAATAATGTGGCTAATATATGTATTTTTACAGGCTAACGAGTTCCATGCCGACAATACATTTAGCCTTATCACATCAGACCAATTCAATTACAGAACAGGTCACAGTGAACTGATGAAACTATTCAAATGAAATCAATTCAGACGGGTTTGGTTTGCTCAACAAAGGTTTTAGCAGCAGCTTTGATTGATATAAAATGGAAGGAGACTCGCTATTTACTTGTCTGGAATTTACTGTATTTAAAATGAGAGTCTGGAGAAAAGGGCTGATTATAGATAATTTTATGTAGAAATTATTATTTTTAGTAGTATTTCTATATGAGGAGACTGTTGTTCACAAGTCAATATTTATTATTCCCCTCGATTATTATCAGTGAGTTACTCAACAGTTATGGACGGAAACATGTTTAGTCATTATTATTTAAACATGTGACTTTTATTTATCTGTATAAACTAGTGCTGCATAATTTGGCTAAATAGTCCAAACAAAAACATTACAATTTCTTCTATTATAACTACTTGGAATCCTGTATTTTTTTTGGTAAAAATAAGAAAATGAAAGTGCTATTCATTGAATTGTGGGCTCACATAATTCCTGCTCCCTTGTATAAGTCCTGGTTGGGCCACCCAAGTCTAAAAAGTCTGGACATAACCCTGCTTGTCAGTGTGTAACTTGAGGTACCACATGTTGTTTTGTATGGAGCTAGAACAGTCTCAAATTTCACAAATGCACACACAAATTCACAAATGCACACACAAATTCACAAATGCACAGGGAACGATCCACAAATGTATTTCAATGCACACACAAATGTAAATTGTTGTGAACCTCTCGACATTTGTGTGTACATTTTTGAGACTCCTCAGATGTGCTTTGATTCACAAATGCACATACAAATGTCTATAGCCAATCAGATGTCTCCCTCCTATTCAGCCAATCACAGCCGTAATTTCGAGAGTTTGTTTCAATGTGATTGCTTAGTGTTGCATCTGGGCATGCAGAAATGCTAACAACAGAGATATCGCATGTAAATCACAACTAAAAGCTGTTAGACACATTTTCAAGTCTTCCATTACACTGAGTCCATTTGTGTCGTTCAGAATTGATGCACATTTACAAAGAGATTCGATCCCATGCTAGTTCAGTCATCTTTGCGCACTTATGTCCATCATTATTTTTTTCTCGAACAGGTTCAATTTTTAAATATAAATCATAAATATAATAATAAATAAATAAATATATATATTTAAATCTGTCCAGGCTGTTTCCAGGGTTGTTTGACTATTCAGGGACACTGTAGGCTAATTGCAACGTTACATTTTCACTAACTCCATACTTTTGCTCAAAGGGTTCATTTGGTGTAACAGACAGAGTTAAAGTGAGAGACAGGACTCACCTTTTCTCCAGGAAAAAGTCACAAAAGCATTCATGGCCATGCTGTGAGCTGCTCTCTCTCCGGGGGGGAAAATAATGTTTCATGAGCGAAACATCTCTCTCCCTGCAATTAATATTCACAAATCATGATCCATCAAAAATATCGCCGGAAATATGAGACTTTGTTCCCAGAGCAGGAGTGTTCAGAGAAAGACAAATACATATTTCTTCACTATCTAAATCTGAAAAGTGATCATAGTATTATTTTTGAAGAGCAGCAGGTGTTACACACGTGTCAATCGCACTAATAATCTGTGGATGAACCAAAGAGGATCCCAGCTTCCTAAATGCTTCGGTAAAAAGAAATCTAAAGTAAAGTCCTCAAAAGTGCCAGAGGTTGTAGAGCTGCTGTTCCAAGGGTTGTCTTCCTCAGTTTTTTCAACAGTGTTCAGTGAAATTATCAAATAGTCTATGGAACACATTTTTGATTTTGATCACGCCTTTAACGATAGAAACTATCATTTAATCACCCAGCCCAAGAAGTGACAGGATACAGGTTGTTGCTGGACTGGAGCATAGTCATGAGTGAATGGATAGCATGAGAACATCTTGTGGTCTTTGTTACAGGATGCTGAAGGTTTTACACCCTTGTAAGTGACAAGAAGGGTTTTACTGCTTCTTCTGGTTGTATAGATGAAATTAAAGGTTGAAACTTGAATGAAAACCTCATTTTTACCAGGTAGAATTTTTGTTCAAAAATAGTTGAAATCCTTTCTCCTGTTTAATCCTGACCCAGATAAAGGAAGTGGGAGTTTATTGATTAAAACAAAAAAAGTCCAAGCTATTGATTAAAGCTGTATGTTAATCAATGCACCGGTTAGGTGTAGACCCAAAACAAAGTACTTTTCCTCTACTTCACTGATAACAACCCAACAGTGTGTGGAGGTGTGTGTCTCTGAGGAGGGTGTGCTCTCTCTTTGTCTTTTTGGTAACTGTTTATTTGGGATACCTCATGGGCGTCTGCTTCTGTGCGGTAGTTTGGAGCTCATGGAACAAAGGGTCACAGGTCAAGGACTTACCAGGATCAGGGACATCACTGTATCCCTCTGCTGTTCTCAGCTTATTGGCAACATAAACAAACTTTCACATTTTTATGAGACTTTCAGATGAATATTTATGTGAAAATAAACTCTGTTTGCCAGCCTGTAAAGATTTAAGAAGATAGAGACCGTGAGCAGGCAGAGCAGAGTGACACAGCAGGCGAGATGACTTCAACAGTCCGCCATCTTAATGCACACATGCAGGACTGCTGAAGTGTTAGAATGAAGATCATTGAGAGAATAATGTCTCAATGATTAATGTCTTTTTGGCCATTTTCCACTGTGTAGACACTCTCTCTTTTTACTCTGGTTAAATGTTGCTTGACCTCCACTGCTCTATCTCCTTTGCTTGCAGCAGAATTAGGTTGAACATATCATAATAGATCTATTTTTACATACCCTCTGTGCTTTTATGTTACCAAATAGTGCTGCTTGTGCCCATAATTACAGTTGGAGACTTTGTAATTACATAAAAGTATCAAGTGCAAAAAAATATATATATATATATCTTCATCTTTGACCTAAGCACCAAGGCTGACATGTCTTCTTTACGGTCTGTTTCAGGAGCAACAAGGGGAAATTAATTTTGACTTGACTTTTTAACAACTTCATTAAACCACTTTTCCTTTAAGTTTTCTACGTGGTACTTATAATCAGCCTACTTGAGATCTTGAGGCTGATATTTTGTTCACCCTCTGGTGATCTGTACTCTTGCTGACATAAGTAAAACATGCTGCTCCTCACACACAGTGCTCTCTTCATTTTTGGCTGTAGACTGACACCTCATCCTTTTTTTCAGAAACCCCCTCATTTTGATCGTCTTGATAGAATATGATTTGTCAGAACCCATGGCAGGAAGGGAGATCGATAGCCCCAGTTAAATGCACAGAGAGGAGCACTTCAGCATGGATATATTCTTGAGAAGTTGTCAGACTTTAACCTTGGTGAAATTTGAGTTTCATTTTTCACTGCACCCCCTCTATTCCATCAACTGGACCTCTCATTCTGTACGAATCTGTCTGTTGCTAAGCAAAGTAACATGATGTACTTTGAGCGAGTTACCAGCTAACAAGCAGAGGCTTGTCCAGACAATTTTGACTGGGGCGGCCCAAATGGGGCAATGACTTTTACCACAGGGGCTTCAAATATCTTCCACTCTTCTACCATAAAGAGCATTAATTTTCACAGATCACAAATAATAAGAGT